>CM020503.1:13425000-13520000 GCA_009823395.1 Thamnaconus septentrionalis | reverse complement strand
CAAGCTGTACTTTTGTGACTCCTATATCTGTTTTGTCTCAACTCAAAGTATGACAACAACGGTGCCAACTTCCCATCAATAATCTGTTCTATCGCTTCAAAGTCCTAATTTTCCTGTCATGTCGTTTCCAAGATACAGACGCGGCACTGCAGGAGAACAGAGCTGCTGTCTGCAAAGACAGGTGGTCTACTTGTGAGACAAAAGGCCATTACTAAATCATCGACCTGCATCATCCTCTGCTGACGCATTTTAAAAATGTGCTTATCTTTTTCAGGATGAGCAAGACTAGTTAGAATAGAATAGATTTTTTTTATTATTATGCACCAAGGTGGAAAAATGTCTGGCTCTCACACAAAGAACAGAAAGTTTATTAAAACAAAGTAAAAAAAAAAAAAGTGCACAATTAAAAATAGGATATTCAGTGAAAACACAAAAAAAATGCATTAATGCAGTCTTCTAGTTTGGCTGTGCTGAACAGTGTGAATCTCCCGTTTCACATCTAAGCTATTTCTTATATAAAGACCTATTTCAAAAGCTATAGAGCATCTAACTGTCAGAAAAGTTGACTGCATGCAGCGTCACGTTAATTCATGTTTTCTAATGTCCCACAAAATTCTGAAAGGTTGATTAATATCATTGCCATTTGTATCTTATCTATGAAATATTTCAAAATAGTTAGAAGCGCGCAACCGAAGCCTGTGTGAGTTAAACGTTTTTGGTAAGGCAGGAAAAAATGTGTGCTTAAAATAACCAATGTAAGGGAAAAGGTTTAAGAGGACCACTTAATGAAGATTACTACTGTAAAAGCACTTGATACAGCCTGCGTGACAGACAAAATGTCTGTTGAAACTACTGATTTTGAGTAAACTGACTCTTCCGTCCACTTTAATGATCCTGCAGGCAAACAGATACATTAGCCGCTAAAATGAATTGCACCCATGGTAAATGAAATGCTATTTGCACTCAGGCAGCAGGAACACAGCAGGACACATAATTGTTTGGTGCTTGTTACTCTAATTGCAGATATAGACAATACAAATCCTTTTGACACATGCAGTGTGTTGTACTCAAAAATACATGCTAAAGTAGGAAGTTGAACAGGAATGTTGAATGTACAATCAGTGGAAATGCAGCAAGAGCAAATGATGGCAGGACACCTCTACACACCATCAACCGACACGCGCACGCACGTCATCGATGGATGTGCTTAACATGAGCAGTTAGGTGGTCAATACGTAGCTGAGCAGTTTGTTAGTTCCGATATCTAACAGGAGAACACACCATCAACATCCTGTCTTACTTGTCTTGCCATTTCCCAACAGCTAAATTGCTTGGTTGGGCTCACAATGAGCTCATTACCAACACAAGAAGCTCATAATTATCTTAGCTGCGTGTTTACCAGGAAATGTGACTCGAACAAGAAACCAACAGAGGTGCGACCTTTGTAAGTGACCTTTGTCAGATCTAGCTTAATGCCGCAGAAGAAGCCCTTTTCCAAGTTTTTCAAACAGGACTCAAGATAGTATAAGAATATAGAAGACATGCATATATACACTACCAGTCAAAAGTTTGGATACACCTTCTCATGCATTTTTTTTTATCTATACAACTTTCTACACTGCAGATAGATACTGAAGACACCAAATATATGAGCAAGATATATGTGTTTATGCAGCAAAGAAAAACTCTAATATGCTTTTTATGAAAGGTGCCTATTCTGAACACTTTTAACGAAAAAGCTTTGTTGGCAGCAGAACGGTATTAATATCATCCATGCAAGAGAACGGTCAACAGTTAATACAAAAAAGAAACTGTGATGAAAAGTAAAATGATTATAGTAATAATGTCACATTCACAGTAAGAAACTGTGGATGTGAAGTATCCATCTTTATGGATGAATACTTCCATCCATAAAGTATCCATCCATAATTATATATCTTATATTATATAATATATTATATGTATATTATATTTGAGCACAGTAGAAGAAATTTAATGGCGTTGCTTACTAATACAAGCATCCGCTAGCTTGCAAACATACTGATGGTCACGTTGGCGGAAAGTCCAAATTGCTAGTCAGTCATTGCTACCAAGTGCAGGCAGCAGTGTTGGACAGCTTGGAGATGTCATATGATCAAATGGAATGTAACTATCCATTGTGTCCCAGACTTATGTATGTACGACATTATGTTATGCAGAATTATGTATTATGCATACATATTATGCAGTATGTACGACAAAGAAAATAGATTTAGCTTCTTCCTGACCCTGAGCTCAGGAAGAAGCGGGTCTTGAAAATGGATGGATGGATGGATGGATGGATGGATGGATGGATGGATCACCTGCTTTTTGGAATTACATTTCAGTTCAAATTTGTCATAGGGAGCAACTCATTAGTGACACCATGCACAGTAGGCAATGTAGCTGCACAGCTTCATGCAAGGGTTCCTATCTAGGTAGACAGTGGGAAAAGATGACAATTCAGCAAGCATGCCTAGTATCAAAAAGTAGCAGTGCACAGCATATAAATGTCAGGAAAGTGTACTGCATTCAGTATCATGTTAGTCCCTGCCATCTGATGTCTCAAAAAACTCTGAAAGGTTGACTAAGGTAATTGTCATTTGCATCTTGTCTATCATACAAAATTGTTAGAAGCGTGCAAGTTAAGCGAAATTAAAAGGCTGACACATAAGCAAACAGAAACTGAACATTTATCGCTGCCAAGAATCCCACAGTAGCAGTAAAATATCTGTCCAACTTAAGCTCTAATCTATCTGTGTACTTCATTTCCATCCTTTAAGGTTTATTCTCCAATAAAGTCTCCTTAAAACAGGCCATAACAACTAATTTCCCATCGTGATTCTATTGAAGTCACTGGCTTTATCAATCATACAGGGAAGAGATTATTGGAACTGGGTGCCTAAGGTCACTTAGAGAAGAATTGCTAATATCATTTAAATTTATTTGTTCTTGGGAATAAAATCCAATCTAACTACATGGTTATTGCAAAATATTCTTCTGAACGAGAGGATGAAAACAAGAACCGCAGCCAAATTATAGTTTGAGATCAAAACTGTTTCCCTGTCTGTTGTTGACTCAAAACAAAATATCAACATTTCACCAGCAGAAATTTCTAAATCTGCCAACACAGGACAAGGGTAATATTACCCAGCGTTGACCAATATAATGCACAAATGTCACCAAAAGAGAAGACAAACGTTAACAAAGAGCAAAATGAGAGTGTATCTCATAGTGCCTAACCTTATACAAGTACTAATGTGCATTTTCAGGGTACGTGGTAACATTTTAGCGCAACATTCTCTAAAAGCTTTGAAAAAAAAACTGATGCGACGGAGACAACAAAAAGAAGAAACAGTTTAAGTTTCTGGCAGGTAAAAAAAAATACCGCAAGCAAAAAGTCATGAGAATTTTGATTTGGGGGAGTTGAAGGTCGTAAGTTTCTTAAATGATGTACTTGACTGAATGGGCAATTAAGTGGAGGACTATGCAGAATCCATTTATCACAGACACACGTGGAGATTTATTCCTTTAAATAGTGCTGCACACGCTGAAAACATTTTACGGCCTTTAGCCAAGCCTTAAATCACAATGCAACACTTGGATACCTCTGCATTCACAAATCCCATGATTTAACTGGACAAGCCACGGACAGGTCTAACAACAGGCTAGCCAAGACCTCATTAATACAGACCAAATAAGTTGAGAATGGAGCTTGGATCTTAATAATGGATCTTCCCCCTCCAACATGTTTTAGGGGATAAAAAAACAAAAAACAAGGTGGCATGAGAGAGTGTTTTCACGACCACGGGAGAGGTACGAGCAAGGCACCACGTAAAGGGCTTCTGTCCAGAATTGTGTTCTCGAATGCAGCTTTTGAAAGTGGAGCAAGCAGAAAAGTAAACGGTTCTTTGACATTTGTGAGAGACATTCATGCTCTTGGCACATTAAAGGGTGGGTACAGTTTGTGAAAATTACAATACCAGAAATGCTTACGGAGAATCCCTTTCCACGCCAATCAAGCAAATTGAAGCAATCACACAATTAAAGCTGCCATCTGACCTTTACCACAGTTGGCAGGGATTAGAGTTGTTTTTGGGTAGGCAAATCACACGTCAAATTAAAGAATTGTGATGCAGGAAGCATTCATGTGGATGTGTTTGGGGACCAGTAGTGGAAAAGCTAAAGGAATGTGATGCAAAAGTTGTGCTGGACCACCTTCCTGAATTTCCATTGATGAATCATACCTTTCATGAACAAACCCCATATTCATATCTTTCCTTCATCTCTCATTAGGCTGTCTTGTAGTACTCGTCCAATGCAGAGCTCTCACTTGGAGCCATAAGCTGACAGTTTAGCCCCCAAGCCTTGATGATTTTTTGTCAAATTTATCTCTCTCTTTGTATTGTTTCAGAAAATTGAATTTCAAACTTATTCTTCAAAAACATTTGTTTGAGAAGTTAAATAAGACCCTAGAGACTAAGATTCTCCAATGAGGATAAGAAACATTCAAAGACAACTTGGTCAAAGTAGTATTTAATTGAATGTATCTGTATTTGAATGGCAGGTGCTATCTTAAAGCTTGGTAAATTCTAACTAGATTAAAAGGGACCTGTCAATCAAAGAAAATGGTTTGAAAAATGTGCCTTTGTGTGGCTCCCTGTATCACACTTTTAAAAAAAAAAGCTGTGAAACAAAGGTACACATGAAAAAACAGACACTCTAAACACATTAAATGTCATGATGAATGCAAAACAAAGTAATATTCAAAGATTTTAGGAGGCAGCCTAATAAGGCACTAGCATACTCTTAAAAAAAGCAATTTAATGAAATTAATGAAACTAGGATGTTTTTGAGGGTGCTAGCCAAGATTAATTTTCCTAAGTGTTTCATCTTGACAAGTGTCAAGTGCCAATGACACTTGTTACCAACTCAAAAGCAAAACATTCATCATCTCAGATTGTTATTTTTCCCTGAAAATATGCTTTCAATTTGCACCACCCGTGTTTAGTTGAATGCAAAAAAGGTTGTAACAAATAAAACTATAAAAAGAAAATACCTTTCCTTCAAACTAACAGCTATTCTAACATATTCATCCAAGAGGGGACAGTACAGCATTGTTCAACCTGCAAAGAATGGCAAAGAAGCTTATTGCTTCATGACTGCAGACTTACAAAAGTTTTGCAGCAATTACGAAAGAACTCTTTGGAAAAAAAAAATAACACACAAACAATACCAATGCCCAAAAAAACAAGAATTGGTTGCGGGGGCAGTGTCCTTAACAGGAAACCTAAACCACCCTCTCCCCATCCACTTCCACCAGCTCTTTACCCCAAAGTGTTCCCAGGAGAGGAAACACCTCCTGGGGAGGCGTCCAGGGGGCGTCCTGACCAGATGCCCACGCCACCTAAACTGGTTCCTCTCGATGCAGTGGAGCAGCGGCTACACTCCAAGCTCCTCTGGATGACCAAACTTCTTACCCTATCTTTAAGGGAGAGCCTGGCCACCCTGCAAAGGAAAACCAGTTCAGCCACGACCTTATTCTTTGGTTCTTCTGATTTCTGAATGAAATGCATGTTGGTGGGACTAAGGAGGCCCTCAAAGTATCCCTTCCACCACCAGACAATACCCTCAATTGTGAACAATGTGAAGAAGTAACTTTCTTCCTGCCGCCCTGTGTCAGCCAGTCTGCCAAAATCTCCTTTGAGCCAATTGAAAGTCATCTTCCAAGGTCTCATCGAATCCTCCCACATCTGTGAGTGCTACAAAATGCTAGGCCCTCCAGCAGCTGTCAGCAGCATCCGGAGTCCTCCGGGGCAAGTATGCCCTCCTTTAACTCCCACCTCTGGCAGAGCTTCTGGGAGGAGAAGTGGTCTGATATTGAAATAGTGTGTCTGATACAATGTCAGTCTTAGATTCGCGAGAGAGAATACCATTAAATATACAAAAAAAAGGACAGCTTTTCATATTCCCAAACTTTAGAACTATGTACCAAGACTGAAAGGTTAAGATTTAAAAATCTTAATCATCTTTTTGACCTTTAAAAATGTGATCATTTCTTGTCTGGAAGTAAAAAAAACATGCTTGAAAGGATGCTTACAACATGGCATGAATGGCAGAAACATTTTACAATCCAGTAGGATTAAACATTCTCCACTCAAAGTAGACAAGATGATGACATATGTTTGCTCTGCAGAAAACCTACATGCAATAATCAACAGGCCGCCAGCACAGATGAGCATGATAGTTTTAGGAGAAGAAATGGAGAAAGTACAGTACTTGTTCCTGTCAGAGTGGACATGCCTCTGAAAATAGATAGAAACAATATATCCTCACCTATTTGCTGTGAAGGTTAGACAGCAATGTTTTGGGAAGTCGTGAAATGTCTTGATCTTTCCATTTCTTCAATTGCCTCCCACTGACTTCTACCCTATTAACACTACTCTGCTGAAGATGAGTAATCTTGTCCCCTCAAACCAACTAACCTTGAAACACTTTGTACTTTCTGTAAAGGTACAAACCAGAAAGTGTACTAAAACCAAATAAACCTGACTGCCTTTCAGCACAAAAGAAACTGGTTATTTGCCTGGAGGATACAGCAAAGGGAATGAAATTAATCATAAAAATTACCAAAATTAGGAGGATATGGAACAGCACATACAGTTTCTATGTGGTGGGTAAGGATGACAATGTGTTTCACTATTCTGCAGTATCTGCACGATACAAGTTCCATCAGCATAGCTTGCTCTCTTTCTCCCAAAGAACTCTTTGAGATGGAGGGTCCTGCTGAGTGTCATCAGAAGTTCCCGACATGAATTCCATATTAATGAGTAGCTCTGGCCACTCTGTTACTGAAAGCACCTTCTTTTGCACTTAAGCACTCACTCCGTCTTTCAGCATTATTGTCAGATGGTCAACAAGCTGTCTTTCCATTACTTGACTTAACTCCAGTATTTTACAACTACTGTTTTGTGAATGTAACTGTAGTAGTTAATTCCTGTTGTCCACAAATAATTACAACCTTACAATAGAGAGTATTTCCTGAAACCATCTCTCCAGTCTCTGCTGATTTTGTTTACCTTCACTTCTTCCAGTAGCACAAAGTACCGCCCTATGATGTAACTACGCTTTATGCTGCCTTTCTAATTGCATGAATTTACTTGATGGATACTCAGTTCTTGCCTTTTTTTTATTTTTTCATTCCTATAACCATTTTCTTTTTTTTAAATTTGCTTCATTATTTATTAGCATTATTTAACAAAACACACGAGACTTCGACAGAAATTATCAGTCTGTAAAATATAACATCAGCCACGTATTTTATCATCACCACTTCTTTTCTAATGACAAAAGTTGCATTGAAATCAATACAGTGTCGTACAGTTATCCTTCTCGTAACCATCACTGTGTCACAGCCTCTCTGTGAAGCCTTGGTTTATGTGTCAGAAAGACAGATGTGTGTGAAAAAACAGGGAAAACACAGTGGTGATAAATAAGATGTCTGTTGGACCATCAAACAGTGTCTTGGTAACCTGGTTTCATTACCAAGCCTAGTGGCTTTGTAAGCGTATTGCTCTTATCCAATCTTTCTCCCAGACTGTTTCCGTCTGTTGCCTTATCAGTCCTTCCCAACACCAGCACTGCTTCTCCAAAAATCTCACCCCTCCTCAATCTTATTTTTTTTTTTTTTACAATTCAACTCCATTGTTTGATGAAGAGCCAGTAAAAGTGGCACCAGCAGCTGTCTAAACAAGATGGCCCCCCCATCATGTGTGTGCACGGAAGACACCTTCTGTGTCTGCTGTTGATTTCCTGCTCACTATTATCACTTCACAACTGTAGCCATGGCACCAATGAAAGATGGGGCTTAACATGAAGAAAGACGACTAGAATGCGTGTTCAGAGAAACAGAAACAAAGCCGGCAGGAAATGGTTGGAAAACTGAAAAAGTCAAAGCAGATGAAGGAAGGGAGCAATGGGAATGTAAAAATGTAAAAAAAAAATAAAAAAATGAGTATTTAAAATAGATGATGAAACTCGAAAACTAAGTTGTATCGACAACGCTTCTCATAAAATGGAGGAAAAAAATGCAGATATTACATATAATACAGCAATTATAAATGGCAAAACTTATTCTGAAGAGAGAAAATGCCACCTTTTTAATACTTTCTGGTAAACAGTAGAAGCCATTACATGAGATTTTGGTTCCTCTTTTTTTTTTTTTTTAATATGCCAGGCTTGCCTACAGTTCTTAATAAATAAAAAGTTGGCTGATTTCTTGCATGGATGATTCTCTGGGCCCTCTAGCCATAAAGGGGCCTAGAGGATAACGTTATTAATACACTATGTATGGCAAACCGATTTTTAGTTATAGCAAAATTGCTTGCTGAGCCTCTGGATGTAAGAGAGAAAAATGAAACAAGAGCCACGCAGTGGGAAGATGAGATGGTTTGACCGGCCTAAAGGCACGTAAAGATAGCTGGGTTCGTCAGTTTGTTAGTGTTCGGTTTAGAAAGTAAAGACACCGAATATTGGCTAGTGTAGGCTAGTGTGCTGAAGTCAATTATTTTGTATCTACCTAAACATTTAATTGTAATGTTTTCCGAAAGTGATTGTCAAGGGTGAGACCTCTGTGACGAGAATTACTTTTTGTGTGTTTGTGAACGAGTAAAGATGACAATGTGCTTTGAATCAATATACTTTAAAAGATGCCCGTTTACCATCGAAATGTTGTTTTTCTCTGAGGAGTGAGAAGAGAAGCGGACCAAGGACACAACCTTGGGGGTGCCAGTGTTGATGAAGGGGGGCAGCACTGCCAGTCTGACACGCTGGGCTCTGCTGGTATGACAGTCTTTTCTATTGCACAGATGGGTGATCAGGTTGAGCGTGTGAGCGGCGAGTTAACAAACAGCACCCTGACAGAGGTGCTGGGGTTCTCCTGGTTTTTGAGAGCAGTGTGAAGCGCGAGGGAGATGAAATCATGAGTGCATCTGGTCATCAGCAGAAATTGCCTTCAACGCAGGACATCATCTAGGCCTGAGGACTTCCTGCTGTTGACGTTCTGCAGACCCTCCCAAACAGGGCAAAAAATGAGTAGCTGATCATGGAGGGCAGACTGGATTTGTTGTTTGTTGTTGCGTCATGCTGCGACTGTTGTTTTCCTTGTAACACTGCTCAATGCGCAGCTTGTAGTTTCTTTTTGGATGCATTAATCCCTCCAGCTGGTTTACTCTGAGTGCTTGATGCACAACAACACTGTAGTGGCACGCTGCTGAAAAAGTTTTCGCCTTGTATCCTGAAGCGTTTCAAAAGCGTAGAGACAGTTTACTGAGTCCCGGAACAGTTTTCATGTAGCTTTTTTGCTCTTCTGGTTCAGGTCATAAAACAAGGCCAGGTGGTCGGATCATCTGAGGTGCGTGGCTGTGAGGACTCAAACGAATGAAAAGTTTGTGTCCATCCGGTCCAGTGTCTCGCCCTCGTTTCAATCTGGATGCTTTTGTAGAATTTAGGCAGTACAGACTGAAGTCCTGTGCCACAATAAAAACACTGCCGGGTTAATGCGCTTGAGCAACATGTCTGCAGAACAGTGTCTCTCCATGACAGTAACTGTTGTTTCCGAACACACACACGCCCCTCATTATCTTTTCACCATTGCCGGAGTCTTGTGTGCAAGAGACTCCGGCTCTCTGAAAACACAAGCTCTGTAACTGTGCCCTGGATGTTTTCCTTTAGCCATTTCTCTGACATGATCATGACACAGCTGTCAGCCCAGAGTCCCATTTAATCCATGTTGTTGACCACAGCGCGCATTTGTAAGAAAAGCATGGGGGAGAGCCATCAATACTGCCAAAACCAATCTGACACACACACCTTTTTTTTTTTTTTTTTTTTTTTAATGGCATGCATCTTTCTGTACTGTCTTTTTTCACACTCCATACTAAGTTGCGTGTGTGTTTTCTTATGCCATCATTGTGTTTAAACAAAAGTGTGTGTGTCATCTTGCATGAACGTGCATGGATGTGACGTGTAAGCTGCTCCTTCATATTAAATAGGAGTCAGTGGCGTTATCTTGGTGTGACTGCAGGAGCTTAAGGCAACAGCTGTTCACCGCTGCACGGGCTTTGCTCGCAGAGGTCTGGGTGTGACTTTCAGTTGAGACAAAACGTAACTTTCAGTTATTAACATCTGCAGAATCTATCAAAAGCAATTTTTAAATGTAATCAATAATATAACAAAAGAATTACACGTAAATATTACATCTTTTGTCACTACACGGTACACTAGACTACACAATAAAGACAATTAACACTGACAACCTGTTCACTTTTGATCTAACTTCATCAGTTAGTATCTCAAAATGTTTAAATTTGCATTCTTAGGATGAAAGTGGTGAAACGCTTGTAGATTTAAAGAATAATTTCATTATTTGGGAAAATGACAGGGTTGTAGGTAAAAACACAAGACACACACACGGAACCACAAGGGCGAAAAGAGAATAACAAACAAGATGAACCGCTGTCAAAACAAGACGCGCAAGATGACATCAGGAGAAGTTGGAAACTAGCCTGCCAACACACTCTATCTTTTAAAGCCAACAGAGCTTTCATACTGAGATGGGGCCTGAGTGCAGCGCTGACAGCAGGGAAACATCAAGAGGCTGCAATGTTCACCTGTTCCTTCAGAATTCAAGTGGTTTTTTTATTTATTTATTTATTTATTTATTTACTTACTTATTCCCCCCCCCGGCTTTAAACTGGTAACACTGGCTTTAAAAGTACAAGTCAGAGTGACCTGGAGATCCACATCCCATGACAAAGACAACTTCAGTAGCTCAACATTTTAAGTAGGTATTGTTCAGTAATTTTTCAGTGATTCACTCATTTTTCATGCAGATAGATTACTGTGGAAATTGTGTGACGTCCGTGGATATTTTATAGATATATATCAAATCATGAAGAAGGGAGGTTTTGATTTTTCAGTTTCCGATGATGATATCTATTTGAAAAGCAAGTGCGCTCTTTTCTCTTTGGAAAGCAAGTGTTCTCTTTGTGTGTATTTCCAGTTTTCGGCCTGAGCGTATATTGCATGTTTTTCTTTAAGATATGCACACCTGTGTGCATCAGCTACATTAAGTGCTCTACTGCTGGCATGAGAGGCGATAAGCACTTACCAATAGGGGCATGGCCAGGTCAGCAAAGTAAACAAAGGCTGCTCCAAGTGCGAATCCCACAGCAACTGGGAGGAACGCAAATGAGCCATACTTCCCAGAATCCTCTGCCATGTCGATGGCTGGCGCCAACAACGACCAGTAGGAAGCAGCCAACATTACCTAGAGAGAGGGAGGAACAAACATTAAAACAACACAACAAATGCAAAGAGAAAGATTCTTCAGTTTTGTAGATCTTAATAAGAGCGGTGAGTAGCGTTGTCAAGGCTGGACTTCATCAACATCAACCAGTTTGATTAAATGTGCATTAAATGTCACTTTAAAAATAAATGCTGTGAAATGAGACAATGGAGTTGTTTTGTGCACAATTCATTATTTTAGTGCTTGTGAATGATGAAAGAGGTATTTATTTAAAAAAATCTGTGACTCTCTGGAACAGCCTTTTTTTTTGTCCCCTGCCAAACATGTCGACGATGCAACCAAGCTTCTAAACTAAAAACACATATTTTTGCAGGAGGTTGTAAACAGGGGGCTAAATATGCATCTGTCGAAAGACGGGTTTTTTTTGTTCTTGTTTTCGATCATCAAATATGAGGCTGCTCCATGAGAGTCCCGGTTGAAAAGAAACAATTTCAATAGGTTCTGTGGTTTAATGGCACTGAGATAACGTATATTATCTCTAAGATGGTTCAATTTACACCGTTTAAATTTTAAGCATTTCTCCCCTTTTAGTCTGGGCAGGTACAAGGCAGCATCGCAATCACAGGAGACAAAAACACCACCTGAAGGAATAAGGGTCTCTTTCCCACAGGCTCTCCTCTTATTAACATTCTATTCTTTTCGGTCAAGTGTCGATTCTGCACTCTGGGGAACATCTTGTACCTTTGCTGTTGACTCAAGGTGAGGAGTTGCCTACATGTAAATTAGGAACAAGCCCTAGATTAACCGAGACAAAAAAAAAAAAAAAAATGCCTGCCAGTGTGGCTTACAAAGCTCAAAGGTGAAAAACAAAGTGGAAATACTGATGGATTAAGACATCTTTATTACATCAGGGACCTAATAGTTTACACAAACAAAACTATGTCTTATATAATAAAAAAAAACTTTCATTGCACAAATGTAGCAAAATGCCAATTAGTAGTCCTTCCTCTGATGAAATGCCTCTCAGCACCACAGTAATTTAGCGCAACACGAAAAAGAAATGGTTCAAACTAATAATCTTTTCTCTTTTAACCTCATTACTACCAAAACACTTTAATTTCTTATTTGTTCTTTTTCTCCAACACACAGACATGGCAGTGTAGCACTTATGCCAGTACCCAAATACTGAACCTTTTAGTTAATCAGGCTTTTTTTTTCTCTTCTTTTATGTTAAAGACTGGGGTTGCTTTAGACCCACAGCCTGATTCGACTGGATGATTTAGTCAAGGCTAAACTATCTCTATGCTCACCTTTGTAAATTTTAAAACTAGTGCACTGATAAAATGCACAACCATTGATAAAAATGTTGCCCGTTTCTCTGTCAGTTTCTTTAATTATTTGTGAATGTTTTGGGTTCAGTAAGATAAAGAATTATTCTTTCACAGTGTTCTATGCACTGTGTTGGAAGATTTAAAGCATCATTTATTTTAAAACATCAGAAATACTTTTCCTCACTGAACTGTTAACCTGGAACAGACTGAGCATTTTTGTATTATGTGTGTGATCTTTGATCCAGACAGAAAAAGTTATACATTATATATACATTTCTGTTCTCTTCTTGAATCATAACTCAGAAAGTTTAATAATTGAGGCTTTTTGTGATATCTTGATACATATTTGATAAGGACTATGTAATCAAACTTGATAACAGCTTTTGGATTCAGCAATGATGTTCTGATAATGGCCTCCTTTTGGAGCGTTTGAATGAGTATTCGTCATGTCTTCAGTTTTTGCCCTCATTTCTGAGACTCACCTGTATCTTAATTACATTTCCTTGAAAAGATCACACACATCCAATGGCACAGTACAGTACAGTAAAGTACTAACAAAACAAAGAATGTTTTTGCATTTACCCTTTTAAATAGCAATACTAGAAACCTGACATTGAGATTAATTTAAAACTTAAATTGTTTGCTTCTATTTTTAATTTACAGATAAGAAAGGAATCAAATCAAAAAGAATAAGAATAAAAAAAATAATAATAATTTTGTTGAATTTGGTGAAATTTAGCAAGGATTATCACACCTATCGCGAAGAGTAAATGCAACCCATTTTCTATCAGGATATAAAATCGATTTAGCTGATAGTGTAAAATTACATAGACTTCTTGAAGATTACTGTGAAAAAGTTTACTTTGCGTTATCATGATTCTAAAACATGGACGCAGACTGCTTCTAAGCCAAGATTAAATTTAGGCAGGAAAAAACGTTTGCAGGCTGGTGCTACTGAGATCCGCAGTCAGAACTTCTTTGTCGATAAACGAAAAAAGCTTCCTCACTGTCAGAGGTACCTGCCGTCTTCTTGGTTTCCAGGAGCAATGCCATTTCACTAGTCGATGGGCCAAAATAAGCTTGAAGACTAAAAACATATTGCTCAATTCCATATAAAGAAAAGGTCAAATAAAAAAAACCTAAAGGTTGTTTGAAAGTGCTTTCCAGCATTGAAGAGTACAGGTCATTATTAATTCAGGTTATATATTCATTCAGAAATTTCTCAGGGGTCCTTTCAGTCCACATCCCACTATTGGTACAGATACAGATTAGACTCAATTGGACCTCAAGGTGGTGCTTCATCTTGTCAAGATGCAATTTCTGTTCTCTTCATGGTATCCCTCATGATGGGACATTCTCTCATTATGGGGGGGATCCTTTTCTTTTCTCACTTTGATTAAATCATCCTGCTTCCTCACACAGAATACATTTGTCTACATTACGCATTCTACATTGAACTGCCAACCTTCTTGATGAAACACCCTCCCAGATCCAGCTTATTCACTGTTTCTCTGTCAGTTGGGAAAATTGCATTGCTGTCTGATATTTTTTTTACCTTATTGTTTGGCAGAATTTGACACAAAGAGAAAGCCCAGCATAACTGTCTCAAGAAGAAAAACTAAGTATCCCAGCCAGAGGCAAACAAATTAAACATTCGAATTTACTTTGCTACTGTTCTGCGTTCTGAGCTCTGTGAGAGAAGGGCTGGCAGGTTAAAATGCTACCAGTGATAATTTTTGCTTGGTTTAAGTATTTATTGTACTCCTAACATTTTACAGATAACTGATGTTTTATGCCGAAAGCAACCAATCAATAAATGGTTGGGCAGTATGTTTTATATCTTTAAATTATGCCAATAAGTTTGATGGTCTACAGTAAGTGGAGCCTGTTTACTATTTATGTTTCTCTGTAACTACGCCTTTTCCCTATCTTTCATTTTGGAAGGTTGATTCTTAAATTGTCGCTAGTGTGAAAGCCTTCAAAAGTAACAACAAAGATAAACTTGTCAGTGTCAAAAAAGTGAAAGACAGGGATCACCTCAAGAGCCGCCCAAAGCTCTGCCAGTAAAGACAAAACATAAACAGCATCTTCACAGGGACGAGTGTCAGATGAAACATAAAATCCAATGGAACAAAGATTAATCAAATTTTAGAAATGCCTTGGCGGGTATGAGCACCTGCGGGACTGATTAGTCTGCATTGACTATTTCTCTATGATCATGCAGAGGGTCACTTATTGCTGTGACAGTATTATATGGGAATAATCTGGATAAAAGTAGCAAAAAGCAATCACAATAGACAACGCTTTTTTTTTCAGGTTTAGTTTTTAGTTTTTCAGGTTTGTCCAGCTGAGATCAATGAAGCTGGACTAACAAAAAAAAATTCAATTCAGATTAAATAGATTTGCAGCTCGCCTGTAGATTAAAGTCACTCTGTATCGACACTGGTTTTGCTTTCATACCTCTCAAATTATACGCAAACAAATTGAGTCTGCATATAAATTCTCTATATTTTGCATAAGAGTGCATCTCTGGATTAAGGCATCCATTTACTTCATGAGAAAAGGCCTGGTTACCCCCGGCAACACTAACCCTTAACCTCCAAACCTGTACCCCTCTTCAACTACACAGCTCCTGTGCTGCTGGGGAGTCAATGCCTGGGCCTGTGGAATTGAGATGGTTTCCCAATCTTTTTTTTTCTTCTTTATTTCTTTTTTTTCCTTTGGGGTTGGTGGGGGGGTTCAATGCACTTCACCCACATAATTATTTCTCAAACCTTCAGGCCACGAGAGTCACCATCTAGTTACCTCCAGGTGGGCATAAAGGTTCTATTCTGGGGGAAAACCATTCAACTGTGATTACTGAGAAAACATCCACAGAAGAGGCAGTGTTGCAGGCCTGCACTCTGGCAAACAGCAAACAACTGTTTGAAGGTAAACGTAATATACATTTCTCTGGATAATAATGTAAATTGTGACATTAAGCCAATTTTCAAATAGCAGCATATAAGGCGGCGGGTTGTTTTAGCATGCTGGAGGGGGCAAATAGCCTGCAGCACTCAATAATCCAAGGATAACGTCACGTCTCCAGACCGACTGGAAGTGTTGATGAAAGCTGCATCACATCATAGCGACTGTCACAGTGGTAACATTTTGCATTAACTTTTGTTCGGGCGAATTTATTTTTTTCTGCATTCAGCCATGCACAGGGACAAACATGCTGCGCTTACTTCCTGCAGCTGCAATCAGAATAGTTAATGCATAGACACAGCAGAGTTTAACTCTTCCTTCACGAATGAATTCTACCCTGCCATTGCTACTCGATCAAAAACAGATGAGACTCCAGGCTGAGACATAAATTGCCATTTTCGTCTGCTCAAAAATTGTGTCTTGATTCAAGTTGTTGAGATGCTAGGAATGTATAATGAGCTCATTTTACTACATTTCCAGTAACACACAACTAGCATACATTGCAACGTGCCAGTAAAAAGAAGCAGAAGTCGCTGGTGGTGACGGCTTTTGAAAAGAAAAGTGCAGATTCCCATCTGGTCATTATTTCTCTACGACTCCTGATTGGAGATGAAGTCACTACAAATGTGTAATTACTGCATTTGACTGGTTTGGGGGAGTAGTGTTTGTTTGGTAGGCCAGTTAAGAAAAGGAACACTGTGTTAGGTTTACTGAAAAAAAGACAAATGACAAGTGAGAACTTGAGTGTGTCTGGCTTCCTTGAAACCATAAAACCCGGGGTGGCGACCCAGCAGCTATTTAAAGGCTGCTGTGAATCTCTTTTTCTTTTTTTAATGTGCCAGAATATGAAGCAATACCAATTAGACGAGGGCACAAAATGTTCTTACCCAAATTTGAATATGCACATTAGGAAAAGAAAGAAGATAATGTCAATAATTTCATCGACATACACACTTAAGTTAGTAATACTGGACTTTCAGGTGAAGTTTATGAAAAATGTGATACGTCCATGCTACAGTAATATTATGTCATGAATGCAGGGCATAGAAGCATGTAGCGTTCATTTCTTTGTCTCAAATACTTATATTTGAGGTGAATACAACAAAATACAATACAAAGCTAATACAAACCACATCAATAGCTCAACTGAGCCAATGGCTTAACAGCTTGTCATGTGACCTTTTAGTTAGGCACCGTCTTGGCCTCATGGCATCAAATGTGAACAGCATGAAGAATAGGACTGCTTTTTTGAGGATGATCACCTTGTTAGAGAACATGCTATGCTTTACATTGAACATGTGCATTAAAATGTTTAGAGAAGATCAAATTAAGTTTGCCTGTAATGGAAATCAAAACATCATGTTCATTAGGACGCACGCGTTAAAGACGTTATTGTCAGCCAACCCATCGAGTAAGAAAGAGAACTACTGGAACGACACGCACTGTGTTGTGCAACTAATCTGTTGCTTTTGATGTGTGGAAATCGATGCGTTACGCGACTCGTTGCAGTGATTATGCAATCATTCATTAATTCATTCATTTAGGGCCATTTGTGTTTCCCGGTTCACCAATAGTATCACAATTATGAGTATTATTTTTCAGACATTCAACCATGTTTTACACAGAGCAAAAACCTACAAAAAAACATTGAAAATGTGTTTGGGCAAATCTATGCAAGTTATGTCACCTTGCGAAAATGTGGCATGGTCCGAATTACATAAGATTTCCTCTAATGGCAAATAACACCAGCTTTTAATTCGAGTTACATGAATGTGTGCATTCCCAAGGTTGATTTTTATTGTTTCAGCACATTAATTGAATTTCAAAAGAAACAGTGCCAACAGTGTGTGTGGCCTCTTAAGCAACCCGAACCTCAGAATGGCGTGAACATTTTGGACTGAATAACTGTCCGTGGGAAACCGTGTTCTGTTGCTCCGGCTCTCAATACATCAAGATGCCCAGACAGAATGAAACTGACAGCATTTTCCTCGCCAGCCACTGATCATGCATAACTTTACTTTGTTTGTTGCTTAGGAACATTTTGGTGTTGTGCTGGTTTATGAAGAGATCAAAGTTAAAAGTGTACAGAGTTTCATTAGTGAAGCTAGTATTTGGACCAGTTTTCAGTATGTGCGATTCATGTTGGATTTCCTTTTTGTCAGGTGCTATCATTCAAGACGTTGTCAGGGTATTGAGCTCTAATTATTTTTTCACTGTAAAAAGGTTTGCCCGCCAACTGAGCCTCTTGCACAACAGAACAAAAAGTAACAACATTCCCCAACATTCAAATGTATTTTTTCTCCACTGCATCTCGGCCAGAAGAGTACATGTCTGAAAATGTCACAGTGACACAAACATAACAACCAACAGCATCTGCACAACACAGAATTTGTGCATAGCAAATGTCTTCGATAGGTCTTTGTGTTTTTGTTGGTCAGCAGCCACTGTGAGCACATCCAGCAGGTGAGGGATTGATTATCAGACCACCCATTCATCACGACCACTTCAAAAACCCACGACACTGACTACTTAAACGTTTCACCATGAGGTTTTGGAGATACTCTGGAATTATAGCAGACAGGTATTTCTATATAGACACCATCTACCTTTGGCCATTGTTCATTCTCAGGCGTCGCATTGATTGCCTCAGCAATCCGGGCATCTCCATGGAAACTGGGAGACGCAATGCGCCTTCTATGATTAAAGCAAAATGTATGGCTGGAAAAAGCGGCATTTCTCAAATGTTTACTTTGCTCATGGCGACCCTATGCAAACAACTGTTGCCCGAGCCACAATATTTGTGGATGCTGAATCTCCACTTTTTACAAATATGCAAAAAGAGTATCTTCTCAATCAATCAATGTCAAATTAAATCAAGCCAACATAGCTTAGTACAAGAATACCATGTTATTGTTAAATATGTTAGATGAGTAGTTAGCTTTGCGCTAGTGATAGACCCACTCCTTTCAGATTTCTGAAAAGAAACTGAACTGCAAGGTATCCTTATTCATAATTAGGTTGTGGAGGGCACAAAAACGACCTCAACTGGCTCCTCTCAACTGCAAGTAGAAGTGCTTCTACTCTGATCTCATTTCTTAATCCTGTACTTTCAGTGATTACCCAACGCTCATGACCATGGGTGAGGATCGGAACAGGGACAGAACAGTAGATCAAAATCTTGACTGACCAGTGCAAGCCAGCATTACAACAGCAGACGACACCCTAAACTGCCTGAGACCTACAAACAATATCAGATCATCTACGTAGCCTATGCTAACCCTCATCACCACAAATGAAGTCTGTTATGTGTAGACATTTTCAGACAGAGACCTCTATCTGAAAACATATTGTGTTCTGTATAAATGTCTATTTTATTGTTTAAAAGAAGTTCAGCAGCAGGAGTAATGCTGTTCTGAGAGGTCGAGGAAAGAATAAAAAAAACAAAAAACAAACTATCAGTGGGCAGAAGCATTGAGATAAAGCAAAGATCTTGGGGCGAATTTCTGAGAATGACCTAACTTTTCTGAGCCCAACAGGGCCAAGACAAAAACAAGACAACAATAAAGACACATCGCTGCACTTCTTCCAAAAAACAAAAACCTGACACTTCTTTCATACACGCTCCATGTAACATGAAACGAGCCCTGACAAAAGTTTACAGATAATAAACTTCAGATTCAGACAGTTGAGCTTAAATGGTGCTTGTCAGCGTTGCGGCGAAGACTTCTTCCTCACACACATTTGTCCTTCTGCATTAGAACACAAGCCAAGACATACAGACTAGGAGGAAAGCGAGCCAGACAAAGAAAGATATAAGATTACCCTTCCATGATTTTCTTTGAATGCAATCACAGATGCCACCGGGATCAGCAACAATTCTCTGCTTATGACAACATTGGCATGGCTCATCCCTGCATATCCATCTGCATATGCAGCCTTGTGAGCATATGTTGGTGTGTTTGTGTGTGTTGGCTTTTAGCTGTGGACAGCAGATGTAAAGCACAGGGAGTAGGTGTCATATGATTGAAGAGCAGATAACTGTGGGTGATGTAAGGTCATTGATTTATCATGTTAATATTCAAAATGCTGTGAGAGAATATCTTCAACCTCAGCCTTGTTTTTCCGTTTTATCAGAGGATATCTTTCCTGGAAGCTTTGAAAAGCATCCAAAATATTACAGCAAGTGTTGTCTTGATGGTACCACTAGCAGGTGATGCAGTAGTAGCAGTTTGTCTTTTTAACATGAGTAAAGCGATTTATGTGGCATTTCAATCGTTCAAATTGAAAAAAGAATAAAAGAAACAAAATGAAAGAGAAACAAAATACCATTATCATTTGTATTCCTTCATTAATGTGTTCTACTCTTCCACAAATGTCAGCAGCAACAAATAGAATTTGCATAATGTGAAAAATGGAACAATTTGTCGAGTTCATTCTCACAAAGTTCAAAAACTTACAATGAAAACAATATAATGATGAAAAGGGGCCATAACAACATTTCCAACATGAATTATCCTGTATTATTAGTGTTCAGAGGAGTTATCAAAAATACATTTCACGTTAGTAAGAAAGAAAGAAAGGTTTTGCCAATTATTGTCAGATGTTCCTTTGATTCCTCCGTGCGTACATCTGTGTTTATTTGATTG
This sequence comes from Thamnaconus septentrionalis, assembly GCA_009823395.1. Classification (NCBI taxonomy): domain Eukaryota; kingdom Metazoa; phylum Chordata; class Actinopteri; order Tetraodontiformes; family Monacanthidae; genus Thamnaconus; species Thamnaconus septentrionalis. The sequence goes on along the minus strand of CM020503.1, from coordinate 13,499,730 downwards.
TATAGGCACACTGGAGCAGCCTGGGCCAAGCAGGCAAAGCTTTCATGTCAACAGGGATGATAGAGATGGAGGTCCACTGAGATCACATCATTCTCCCCTTCATCATCATCATCCTCTTAGCATGTGCATTTGGATCTACTGACTCAATGTGAGGGTCCGTGTTATAATGTCCCCAGAATTAAGTGTTATGTTATTATATTATTGTATTATATCATATTATCCTCATAATCAAGATGAAGAAGCACATCAGCTGTCTGTTCACATGAGATGGACTTATTCCCCTGGCAATAGAGCAAGCAAAGGAAGAAGCAGCTATCTGTTGTATCACATGGTAAAATATCAATTTTAAATTCTGTTGTTGATTTAAATGTACACATGGATTTATATTTATTTGTGTGCAAAGAATCAAAAAAAATATATATGATGGTAGCATATTTATTTTGTTATCTTGTGTCAATTTAACGGCGGCATCAGTGGTGCGATTCTTTAAGACCTGATAGGTGGTATATATTACTGATCAGTAGCTGGGTTTCCATTCCAGTTGTTCACAAAACTGATATTTCTTACATTTTAATATACCACAATTGCACTTTGTAAATGTTTCCATTGAAGGGTATTTTGGGGACGAGCTTCGTCAATCTAGTGAAATCTCATCTCACAAGACTGCAGGAAGAAAGATGGACACTCAAAACCAGTTGTGTGTTGGTACGGTTCTCATTATATCGACGGCGGTTGCCTTGACAATACTGAATCAAAGACGAAGGCAACAGATGAGAGTTCGTCATCAAAGTCTGTGCGTGTGGGAAAGGCCACATATCAGGGATTTTGCAGATCCACTGTAGATTCGACATTTCAAATTGACCCGTGTAGCTTTTAATGATCTGTGCGATGCTATGCTATGCCTCTTGTTGCACCAGACTTGTCATGCCCTCTGGAGTTGGTGCCGACACGGAAGTGTGTGGCTAATGACTGCACGTGTGCAGTGTAAATGCAAAAAAAAAAGGTGTTGCTATTGCACTTTTGTGATATATTTCTATATCGAAACATCTGTGATCACAAATATGATGGAAGCATATTTCCGTCTTATGAGCACGGAAAAATGTGATATTTGAGAGTTTTTTTTGAAATCCGGTTGTGTTTCCATTACTTTTTTTTATTGTGTATTTCTAAGGGTAATGGAAACCCTGCTAATGGTTACTTGTAAGCACATGATATTGCCGTTCAATTCATAAATGATACTAAGAATACTCTCACCAGCCATAAATGCTCTTGTGCAATAAAGAACGCATTAAATGCTTTGTGATTGTGGTGTTAATGGTACAAGTGGAAGTAATAATCTCAATGTAAAACAAAAGAAACATTGATCAACCAATTATCGAAAAAGTTACATAACCCAAGTCAACTAAAATAGTCAATAAACAGGTGATTGCACTATTTCCCATGTGAATGTGTGCTTCCTACAGATTTCAAGAACTGTCATCTCTAACTGGGCCACACTGGGCCAGTAAAGATTAGCTACAGAGCCTTACTGCAAAGTACCTGATAAAAATCAGCCATAAACAGCTCCCTCCCTGAGGAAATCAAAAGTATAATTGGAGTTGTCTTGAGGTAGTCTGTGGTGGATACATTTTCTATTACAGCAAAATGCCTCTTCAGACTGGTGAAGCCATGACATTGCATCAGGACACTCATTTCAAACTGTGGGAAACGATTGTCGATCTAGATATGGAAGAAAAACACTTGCATTAAGGGTGTGAGTGCGTTTTGGCTTCGGGTAAGATTAACTCACCCCAGCTGCAAAGCCTAAACTCCCATCCAAGATGCGTTTCTGGAAATGCGAGAGAAGAAAGACAAGACAAGATTTAAAAAAAAAAAAAAAAACAAAACATGACAAAGGCTGTAAAAATGCTTTATGCACCCAAGGTCTGCTGAGCTATTTATATGGGTCCATGCTGTGTCTTTCAACACACAATGTAGCGGTTATTAGCGATCTGAACACTTGGAACATTTGACACACGTGAACTTATGGGCACCATATGGTGGACTTGCCGGCCCAAGACCGCACAGAACCACTTTCGCAACTTGAGAAATTTCTCATGTGCATCGTTTTAGGAACACAACGAAAGGAATCGTGCGTTTGACTCCAGGAAGCACGTGACCTGAAACGTGCATGGTCAGATCAGATAACTATGCTTCAGTGCTGCTTCAAACACTGAGCACAGTACTGCCCAAATAAGGGAAACTACTCATTTATATTTAACTGAACTTGTCTGGCAACATTTCAGAGATGACTGAGTGTTTTATTGGTTCAAAAGAAAATGCTTATTTTAGCACAGCAATGAAATCTTAATAGGGCACAGAAGACGTGTTTAAAAACACAAAGAACGAGTGCCTATCTAATGACAAATTTTACTCTTTATTAGCAAAATTAATTTATCAAGTTCAAAGAATATTTTTTCATCAATTAAATAATTAAACAATAGACAAAAACAAACATTTTCTTATTTAAAATTTGGCACTTAGACTTGATAAGTCTTTTTGGCATATCTTCAAATATACAGTAAGATGATACTATTATTTCATGAAAGGTGTGAAATCATAGTAATGGTGAGACAAATGGCTTGATTGAATATTACTGAAATCTAGATATATATTGGACATACAGTACCTAGGTGACATAGTTTACTTTTAGGTGGGATAATTCCCATCTTTCTGGTCCTAATGCTAATCTTTGCTAACAAGCTGCTGGCTCACCTTCATTGTGAAAACAGAAGCGGTAACTCTGCTGCGACAGAAGCAAAGCATACGGGCAATACACAGGACAAATATTTCTTCAAGGCGTTTGCCCTGGCTTTGAATCCCTGCGGCTTTTTGGTGTATGCTTGTTTGAATTACCTGTCGGCTGGAAAAGACAAACACCAGGGCAGCTCCAGCAGCAGTCAGGCCCCAGGTGAACAGGGTCCCCAGCAGGGCCTGGGTCATGGGGCTGTAGCCTTCCAGCATGGTGCCTGACCTGGACACACAGCAAAAAGACAATGAAAACACAGAGTTGGTCATTTCACTTCCACATCTTAATGCAGTTTAGGGTTTGTCGCATCAAGGCTCAAGTTGATCATTATTGTAAATGTGCTCCGATCTTAACTTGATCACACTGCACAATGGTCATTTAAAAAAAAAAAAAAAGGACAGAGCACCTGCTTGTGTGTGCTGTCAGTGTCACTGGTGCATCAGGGAAGCAAAGGTGCCTTTACAGACTTAAAGGGACCAAGCATAAGAAGAAAAGCAAACATTTTTCAGCTGAGTTAATTTACAAGCTTGGGACACATTAAAGCCATGCACCATTAATGAATTCAACTGCACTTGTTTGTTGTTTGTGGGATCTTTAAATGAACTTAAATCTAAATTTAACTTTTCATGATTCCCATCACGGCAATATTTCTCATAAAAAGACAACCACAATCACAAACTACAGCTTTGGTAACAAGACAGTTCTTGTGATTGTGCTGTTTTACTTCAACATACATGCATGGCCAGTCCTAAGACTTTCATGTCATGGAGTGTGTATATATATATATATATATATATATATATATATATATATATATATATATATATATATATATATATATATATATATATATAGTATTCGTCAATCGTTGAAATTAAACACAAACTGAAAAGCTAGAACCGTATTCTTTATTTTTCCAAGAAGCTCGTCATGAATGCCAAAGGATTCTTCTTATATAATTTATTCATATGTAATCTGTATGAAACAGCTGTTCTGAACACTTCGTTTGAGTCATGAGTACATACACACCAGAATAAGATAAGGCATGGACAGAGACTAACACACCACTGTGCTGTAAACTGAATTCATTCGGCCTTGTGCGATAACGCAGCATTTAATGTTCATCATATTAAAGCTTAATGAACCGAGGCGGATGCCACTCATGTACAGCAGCGAGACACGTGTTGTAGCTTCCGACAAGCACAATTAAAACAGCCTTTACTTTGGCCTTGTAAGCAGTTTAGGCTGTGGTACCTATAAACGAATACAAGAGACAAAATGCGATTTAAAGTGGCGCAAACCGACGAACATCAGAGTCGGCGGGTCAATCTTAACGTCCTGCTCGCGATTTAATAAAGTTATGCTTTTCAAATTGACGAAAACTCCTGTCTACAATAAGCGGAGACGGTTTGCTTTCATCCGGTATGTTCCAGTTTCACTTATTAGGTCGGACTTTCGCGTAGCGTTAATTCTTGTTTTACTCACTTTTTTCCAATTGCACCACGACTCCACTGTATTTACTTCCTACTTCCCGGTACACGTGTTAAGGACAATTGAAGTCCCGCCTCTTACTCGCACACTATTGGTCAAACCGTCTGACGGGAGCCGTTTTTAAAGTGGCAGTGACTTGTGGCTGAGAAGACGTGCTTTCGTTCGCAGGCACTGAGCAATGTTAAAGTGCGAGAGCAGGCACCGATATCTGTGTATATCATTAAGGGGCAGAAACGAAAAAACACTATTACTCCATGAAAATTTAGTTGCATTGCTTTATGTTGGTTGAAAAAAACAATTTCTTGAGTGTGTTATAGTTAGGGTTAAAAAGTTGTAAATGTAATTCAAAAGCTATGAAATAATAGGTTAGTGTGTTCATGCATGAAGAGGTATTGAAAAAATAGTCTTTGCTACAAGGTGTAATTTTAAATTGTCGACAATGGTTTGTGAGCAATTATGTTTGTATTTCCTTTTGATGCTAGATTTAGTTAAATAAAATACAGCACGGTGGAGGGCTTGGGGAGGGTTTGGGGGTATATGCATTTGTGGGATTTTTGTGTCATTCTCTCAATTAATAACTATGATTCACAACTTATTTTTTTTATTTATTTATTCATTTTGGTATTTCTTCTGCCCTGCGATGAACTGGCGACTTGTCCAGGGTTTACCCTGCCTTCGCCCTAAGACAGCTGGGATAGGCTCCAGCAGACCCCTGTGACCCTGAATAGGAATAAGCGGGTATAGAAGATGGATGGATGGAATACATCATCATGGATGGTCTTAATTACTGGTCATAGGCAAATGACGGCCCTCTAGAGTCTGGATCTGCTCTAGGTTTCTTCCCACAGGGAAGTTTTTCCTATGGCCACTGTCGCACTTTGCTTGCTTTGGGGGCCCAGATGTTGTTGTTTTTTTCTCTGACCTTGCAAAGCGCTTTGAGACATCTTTGATGTGATTTAGCGCCATACAAATAAAGGTTGATTGATTATTATTATCATAATTTGTAGTAGTAGTAGTAGTAGTGGTAGAGGTAATAGTAGTTTTGGTGGTATTAGTAGCATTTAACCATTTGTGTTTAATAACCACCTGAAGGAATTAAAGTCACTTTTTATTTTAAAGCACAATGTAATCATGAAACATATTTTATGCTCGGAGGCAGTTCATGGTATGATTTTGATAAACATTCCTTCAAAAAAATTGACACCCCATGTGTCGTAATTGTAGGGGGATGTTTGAGTTACTCATGGACTGAAATTGATGAAAGCCTCAGATCCAGTAAGTATAAATGTGATGATTAGACATGGATTTTCCACATACTTGCAAATCACTGCTGAAGGCATTAGGCAAAGCATGCCATTCTATTTGTATCATCTCTTTCTGGAACTGCCTTCGTATGAAGCCTTTTTGCCAAAGCTGCAGTAACAATCTGTCATCACATTTCTTTGCAATGACAATGCCATCACATTCAAGCTACATGTGGTCTCTGACTTTAATTTGTGGTGTTTATTCACACCAGCAGCACAGTTTCAGAGATGGCAAGGCTGTTACATAAGTTTGCTTGGGCACTTAAGTCCAGTCTGAAATGTCTGAGAAACGTCCAAGATATGTTGGCACTGTTACTTGTTACTGCCATTGCTAATTGCCAGAAGTCGTCTCCAAGAAGTTGCAACAATATTGCTGGCAGGGAAAGCATCCGTTTTGCATGAAAATGAGGGGGGTAGAGGAAAAACAATTAGATTTACTCCAGATATCCATTATAGACCACCACTGCCACACTTGCTAAAACAATCATGCGGGCAAAATTAAAGGGAGCGTAAATCAATTAAACAGCAGGATAGAAGTAACTTATTTCCCTTATCAACTATACTCACCAGTTTTTGGAATGCAGCAGTGTCAATATCCATCTAACTATTCAGTAGATTCATGGAGAAAAATAGTTACACACAATACAGATGCATTTGGAAGCAGTGGTGCAACAAGTCTCTCGCTCTGCTTGTGTGGTGCCATCTAAGTCTCAAGACGACAACATTAACACTATGTCTCCAGTATCAATGACATCTGTTGCCTTTTAGCCAGGGCTGTGTACACATTTTGAAATGTGCATTCCCAGTGTTTGTGTTCCTTTGTGTCTTGTGCATAGCAATTTCTGGGAGACAAGCCGCCTCTGGTGCACACCCACAATTCAAGAGCCAGCCTGGCTTGGCCTGCGGATGTTTTGGCTAAAGGAATGATGTTTACACTGATGGTGCAGTTGTGCTGTGGCATCTGTGCAACACTTGGATGACACCGCACACCCACTTTGGAGATATATTCTTTTTATATTGGTGTCTATGGTGAAAGACATGCACGGTTTGGAATCTGTTCTTCAAACCCATTTGTCATAAATACGATGTTTTTGTTTGTTTATTTGACGTATCCTTTAGTATGGAATTTGGTTGTGAAAACACAGTCGTACCACTTTTTTTTGTACTCTTTTTTTCTGCAGCACGTGGATATGGATGGCTGAGTGACACTTTGAACACTTGCAGTGAAATACAGGCCGTAAAATATGAGCCTGTCAAACGTCTCCAAATTTAGAACCATGAAACTAAGTGTTTCCAGTGATGCTTTTACTGGAGGGCTTCAGTTGGGGTTTGCTGCTCAAAGTGCCTGTCTCCAGAGGGAAGCAAAGCCACCAGCGAATCGGGGGTTACAGCTGCAAAGACTTTTTCTTTGCCGGTTCAACTGGAGCCATTTAAAAAACAAAGTGTTCGTATGTCCTGAGAATTCTCTAATTGTTAATAATCAGTTTAATTAGACACACTCTGTGGGCAAAGATAAAAATCATTCAGAGGAAATTGACTTGACTTGCAACAAATTAACTTTTCCTCGCAGTGTGGACGGTGGGCGGTGCAATCCACAGCGTTTCCTTTTGGACATTCCTGGAGTATTTAAACTATGCGTGTCAGAGTGGCAACAGGACAGAGGTCATCACTCATCCAGGCTCTTCAGCCTCTGCCCACCCACCCACAAACCAGTCTACCTTGCCATCTCTTCTCCTCCCACACGGCTAGGGTTCTATTTTTTTTTTTTTGTTCACTTTGTCTTCTCTGCTCCCCTAATCATTTTTTGTATGATGTGATTATGAGAAAAACAAAAGTGTACAAGGTGTAAGGACTGAGAGAGAATGGGGGAAGAAAGTAAACAGCATGTGATGTCATAAAAGTAATGAGAAAAAAAAAAACAGACAGCAGACTTCATGTTCCTGGGGGAAGATTAAGTCTGTCTGAGTTGTGTGAGGGTCCCCAGTGACAAAACTGTCTTAGTGTCTGTCCGCATTATGTGTATAACTGGGCTGCGGAGGAGCACAGACGCAGGGCGGAAGGAAATAGATGGAGTAGGGGCGAAAAAAAGGAGTCAGGTCAACAGAAGAAAAATGGAAGAGACAGGCAGGACAATGATTACAGAGAGAGAGAGAGAGGGAGAGGGAGAGGGAAGGTAACAAAGCAGTAGTAACAGTAACAAAAGTATTATAGCAGATGGGACCAGGCTTTACCTTGGAAACAGCACTAGGACAGAGAGACCTTGGGGGAGGAACCAGGGAGTGGAATGAGCCAAGCTGGAGTTTATCACGATCTCAAGGGACTAATGAAGAGGGGGCGGGGGTCCTCACTCCCAGCAGCAAACTCCCCACACAGTGTGGGGGGGCAGAGATATAAAAGGGCCCATATGGAGGGAGGACGGTCAGGCAGGAGCCTTGAACACCCATCGCGCTCCCCTCCTGAGCGTCTTTCAGTGTCCAGGCTTGCACGTGTGGAGTCAATGGTCCTCCTCCTGCTACACAGGAATCAAAGTCTGATTGCTGATTGCTCCTATTTTTACTCTGAAGACAAAAGAAACTGACAATTGGAGTAGAAGACCCACTGAAGCTTTAAAACTTAGAATAGTGCTCTTTTTTTGTAATCGCTTGTCATCTGTTTCGAGCTGTTTACTCCTCTCCCACTCAGTGCTTTTTACTCTCACCATAAGTCGGGTCGAGGGGTTGAAAAGACGTTTTTCTCTCTTTTTTTTTCAGCCGTTTGATATCACGAGTGAAAATGGATGCCTTTGCAGATACAGATTACAATGAGACCTTTGAGGATGAGTCTTTCTTCTTTGGAGACAAAATCGACGGCTTCGGCATCACCATGGCCGTGCTCTACCTGGTGGTCTGCGTGCTCGGGCTCGCCGGGAACGCCCTCGTCGTGGTCGCCATGTTGAAACTGGACAAGCTGTCCTCGTCCACGACGGTGTACATCTTCAACCTGGCGCTGGCCGACGGGCTCTTCATGGTCGGCCTCCCCTTCATCGCCAGCCAGAACTTCCAGAACCGCTGGACGCTCGGGGACGCGGCGTGCAAGGCGGTCATGATTTTGGACGGCATCAACCAGTTCACCAGCATCTTCTGCCTAACGGCGATGAGCGTGGACCGCTACATGGCGCTGGCCAACCCGCTGCGCTTCAGCCGCTGGAGAACCCCACGTTGCGCCATGGTGGTCTCCGCGCTCCTGTGGCTCTTCTCCCTCCTCACCATCCTCCCCATGGCTCTGCGCTTCTCAGCCGACCGAGGCCTGTGCATCCCGGACATCGTCTCGGACGCCTGGTGGCTCGGCATACTCTCCTACACCTTCGTCATGGGCTTCGCCTTGCCCTTCGTGGTCATGACCGCCTCGTACGCGGCGCTGCTGCTCACCCTGAGGTCCCAGCGGCTCAAGTCCGCGTCGCCAATCCCCAAGAGCCAGACACTGGAGCGGCAGGTCACTAGGATGATCATCGCGGTGGTGGTGGTTTTTGGGACGTGCTGGCTGCCTTTTTACACCTTCAACTTCTGGTCTTTGTACCAGAGTGGCCTGGTGTTGACCTTTGCCAGGGCTTTCGAGTTTGTGGTGCTGCTGTCGTACTCGTGGAGCTGCGCCAACCCAATCCTCTACGCCTGTTTCTCTGACACCTTCAGGAAACACTTTCGCACTCTCCTCTGCCCCAGCAACAAGTCACCTCCCAGCATGCACTGCAACACTGAACGGTATGAAGTGAATGACACGCGTGTGCCAGATGTGAGTATCCTGGCATAGACAAAAGACACACCAAAAAACAACTAAACCACCATTATACTCCAGCTACCATTGTGCCGGTTAATAGATTTTTATCTTGAGGGGAGAGATTTCTGTTAATCTGTCACTTTTCCCCCACACTTTTCTCCTTGATAATTAATGAGGCTTCTGATCTGATTTTTCAAAGTTCTGATGTTTACAAAGTGTGGACCTGTCTTACCTGCAGGCTTTCAATCATGTTATTGTATTTCTACAGAAACTGGGGTTTTTTTTGCTGTTATTTAACTCTGCACACTTTGAGTGCATGCTGTGAATTTGCAACTAAATATGGAAAATATGTGAAAAATACACTGTTTTGAAAATGGATTATGCCAACATGTTCCTTGTGCCTCTCAAACCTGTTGTGTTGTTTGTCCAGTGGATACGACTACATACTAATGAGGAGATGTGTACACAGATTGGGTATATAAAAAAAACATAATATATCAAATCCAATTGGTCATAAAGAGATACCCATACATGTACATGTGGATCTTCTCCTTTCCCCAGAGATAACCTTATGTGCATGAGAAGTATTTTTGCTCCCGTGAGTCCATATGCCTGGACTTGTTTGCAGGTATGCTGGTGGATTACTGCATAATCCAACAAGGCTAATTACATGGACACAGGTTTTTTTTTCACATACTGTGGCCTTTTAAAGCACTGAAGCATCACTCATATCACAAAGCATAATTTCTGTGGCCCAGTCAGCTTATTTTTCCCCTCTTGGCTGAGATTCATGTGTCTCTAAATTCTGAAAGAGGTAAGTCTAATTTTTAATCAAAATGTGTTTTGTCATCAGAACAGAGGCTCAACAACTGTTACCTGTACCTGCATCTCAGAAATGTTGTCTATAGAATTTTATTTTTCCTGGAGCTGACATGCGTCATTGGTGTATTAACTTTAAATCCATGCCACAAAAGATCAAAAACAGGTTCAAACACATGGAAGAGGGACAGAGATCAGGACTAAGCAAACAACAAGAGCTACTCAAAGGCAAGACACGTTTATGCAAGGACAAACAAACAAGGATGTCTGCAGTTAATTATCAGTTATGAAAATATGAATAAATGAGATTTTAACAGGAATGTGAGAAAAATACATCTTAGTGCCTTAATTTGAAATTAATTGCAAGCATTTTTGAAAAGAGATTTATTTAGGGTCTTCATCAAGACAGTGAAGTGGTCTTGGACTTTACTTTTCTAATGTTATTTTTATTGATCATATAATCACACAATATCTGTATGAGCATGATGCTGTTTTTGATTGTAAGGAAACATTGTTGCATATGTTTGATTCAAATTACTGACGCTGAAAATTTGACCTTGTACTCGTGCACACCACTTACCTATGTATTGATAATCAAAAATATTAAGGTATAAAGTACACTTTACTCCATGTCTGTATAAATGTAATGTATTTACACACAATTAAAGTATTTGTATTAAATGGTCAGTCGTACTTCAAGGTTTCTGTTTTCTTTGGAGGTATTTTAATGGTACTTTTATTTTGTTTTGTTTTGTTTTAATAGAAAAATGTGCTTAAATCAGACACCTGTACAACAGTACTTACAAAGATGAGTTAAAAAAGTGTTAGAGTAGAAGTAAAAGGTCTGATATTACTTGAAATGCACTAAATAGGTGAGTTATTCCGTCCTCCATCCGTTTGCATTCTCAGGAGTGTAGAACACACTGTGTGTTCTAATATCTTAGGAAAAGTATTTTTAGTTGTTTTTAGCCTCCGGGAGACGTGACACACTTCTGTGTCCAGGAACACAAATGTGCGACGACTGCCATAAACATTATATAATTGGAAACTCACTCGCCTTTAAAAGTCGCAGAGAATGCCAAATATGTCATAACGTTTTAACAGATTCAGAGGTAAATTCAATGCAGGAGGTTGCCATATCTTTTTTTTATTTATTTATTTTTTTAGACAAAAGATGTCAGCTCATCACGGTGTCTCAGTCCCAGACTGCCTGCCGAACACCTCCTCTCAACTGCATTTTATTTAGCATTCAGTAGCATGCTGTTTTAGCAGCACCATTACTCAAAGCAACACAAGGGCAATATCATCCATTACCTTTGAATGAAGCAAATTTAAGAAGTGGCATAAACAGTTAGTGTCCAGCGTCTCTTGAGATTGTTCTTAATATAAGAGCATACTGCATTCGCAGGCACTTCACACAGAGAACAGAGTCTATGACACTTTGATCAATATCATATTGATTTATATTCATAGCTGCATTCTACTTAGATACAGTTGCTTTACCCAGCATCTCAGCATAATGCCACTGGCTCATTTCAGGTCTGAATTTAAAGATTTAATCAGTCGGTCACAGAGGCTCTCATTGTTAGTTTACAACGTATGTCATACACTTATTTATAGGCACAGATAGGTAATTATCTACTGTATGTGGAGGTGAGAGTTGGGTACAAGCTAATCTCAACCAAAGTCTGACCTTGCAAGTCACAAATCAGTGTAGAATGAGGAAGAAAGTAAAGAAACATGAGATCCGAGGAGCTCGGTTCTCGTTTATAAATGAAATAAATATCTAAACTAATTAGCTGCAAAGAGGACGCTCGCGCTTTCCAGAGAAGTATTTTCTGACTAGGTGTTAAACAGTCTTTTAATTAATTTCTTTTTACATATGAGTCTGCACCAGTTGTAGCGCTCAGTTGACAAATGAGAACCAGTGGATGCAGACGCCAAATGGGAAGAGACGAAACGTGACCTTAAACGGTCTATGACAAATGTCCCAAACAGTCAATTAGTCTTTGAAATGAATGTTTTGAGGTTCACATATGTAAAAATTCACTCTATACAAGAGATTTTCTTTCTTGACAATTATTGTCAATTGTTTATTTTCTTTCTGCAGTCTTTTCAAAGCGAACATAAATTCTTGAGAGACCGTTGGGATCTCTGTGACAACAGGACCTCCTGCAAGATGGGCTAGCAAAGAGGCTGCACAACCTTCTGCTTTGATACTTTCCCCTGAGGACATTCTCTCAACTGGAAAGAATGAGCAAATGTCAAGTCTGCAAGCTGATAAGTGTTGTCCGGCTTGTTTTCGAAAAAGAGCCAATAAACCACTGCCCTATCAAGTTTAGGGAACGTTCAAGTGCTGACAGCAAAGAATAATTATATTTACAGGAATAGGAGACACCATTTAGAGTGGCTAAAAGGCTCAAAACACTTGAAACACATTTAACGCAATGTGTCCCAGGGAGAAATTTGTGGATTTTGCTAAACTGAAAGATTTAGTGCCAGCATCGCATGCACTAGGTTACTTTGAGGAAACTTTTTTTACGATTTCTTAGAAAAGCAAACAAACAAGACAACTAAAAAAATATTTGGTATCTAGCATATCTATACTGATTTATTCTTTTGTCAGCAATACAATACAATTACAATTGTCAAAAAAAATACAGCAACATCGCTTTAAAATACCATTTTGAACTTACGGCTCTTGCCGTTTGTCTGCATTACTTTTATTTTTTATTTTTTATGTTTTTGACAAATGTATGCAAATAGTGTTTGGGTTTAACTGTGTCATTGAGTCCTTGCCTCTGTAATCTCTGTCCGGTCAAATCCAGGTTAGACACAGGAAGAGCTGACGGAGTTCAGGACGGCCGTGGATTTTTGGCCCTGTGTACTTTGCTGTGTCACCAGCTGCCTCGCGGCTGAATTTTGGACCCAAACACATGCGGTACTGCTAGCTGTTGGACTCCTGGTCTTGCTTTTAATATCTAATCACTATTAACTGATTTTAGATCATTTTCACTCAGTTCCAGCAAAATCTACAGGTTTTTGATTCCCTTATAGTCAGTTTGTAAGTGTGTTTTTGTTTTGTTTTGGTTTTTTTAAACATCTATATACACATATGAGGTCAGGGATGAAGAACCCTTCTTTGTGTGGACTTTGCATGTTCTCCTTTGGTCGGTGAGGTCTTTCTACAGGAACTAATTAGAATTGGACATCTGTGAATGGCTGTTGTGTTTCTATGTAGCCAGGCATTGAAGTGGTGACTTATCCAGGGTTTAACCCCACCTTTGCCATAAAACAGCTGAGATAGGCCCCAGCAACCCGACCTGCCTGAGAGAAGATGAAGCCATGAGAGGAAATGGATGGATGGATGGATGGATGGATGGATGGATGGATGGATGGAAGATTCTAGTTTACGCTCTGCAGTCCAGTCTTAATGAAGCTACATTAGACTTCAAAAGGAGCCACAGAATGAGTGAGCGATGCTAATTCAGTTTACAGGGATGAGGCTAAGCTGCCACTGTAGTGTTTAAGGTCAAAAAGCAAATATCTTTGTTAAGCAATTGACATCCGTGGCATGGTGGTTGAAATTAAAATTAGTGCCAAAAGGGGGAGACAAAAGTTTGCAACATGCTTTACCTCATTTCAATCATTGGCATTGTTTCTTAGTAGTTAAAACTAGTCGGCAGCTTGATCACTTCTTCTTTTCTGCAACTTAAGGCTTTCTCTCTTCTTTTTTTTCACTTTTTTTAAAAAAAAGTGCCCTTGGTGCCTTTAGGTGCTAAAAGATACATATTTGCATGTTGGTCCCAGAGGAAGAATATATGAGGCTAATATTTGCCTTAACGGGCGACATATGAGAGTGCGCCAAAATAAGAATCTGTGGAATTTTCATTAGGTCATCTTGACACGCATATTCTGTGAAAAATAGCTCATCATAAAAAGAACCAGCTGGGCTGACAAAAAGCGGGAAATGGCATCTGAAATTTGCAGGACCTCAACAAATCTGCTGAAGCCGTGGAAGATTTAACAGTAAATAGCAGCGCAGTTGAAAGTGATGAATTACGAGGGGTTTTCAATGAATTGTTGCATAATCCAATTCAAAAGACAACAGAACTCAGAAGGTCTGCAGCGAGTGTGTGTGTTGTTTCTAATTAAAATGCTGGCAGGCAGCAGTTATTTTCACTGGCTCCTTCAGTCCACCCTGTCATGTAATTAAGACCAGATGCAAACTGCCTGAAAGGTTTCTCAATAAAAGATATTGATGGGACACCCCAGAGCGACTCTATGGGTGCGTTTGTGTGTGAGCGCGTGCATTTGTCCAGGACATGATGAGAGGAATGGATCAATAAGGGTTAATTGGATGATTTACATCGCCGGCACACTGTCAGGCATTCTGTCATTAGATCTTTATTTATTCTGTTCTCTGCTCTCTGTCGTTTCCCTCATCATCCTCATTTTTTATTCATGTCATTCCTTCGACTCATTCAATGGAATTTCAAAACTAATTATTCAATTTGTACTTTCCCGCCGATTATGAAACGACCGAGGGAAATTCACGGAACACTACGAAGTACTACAGAAGAAAACGGTACAAAGAACTATTTCCTGGAAAAAGAACAATCAGAAAAAAATGGGGGTGGGGGGCACTTGGCTCCCCATAATCATTTGGCACATTGTACTAAATGTAACCTCTGTATGACCTTATCCAAGCTGCTGCATAGCACATGTGCAGATGCTGCATCCTTTAATTGTGCTGGCTGCTTTACCTGGGCTACTCAAACACGTGAGAAAACAGTTGTCCTAATAGAACTATATGGTACTACAGTACTATCTGTCAGGCTAATGCCAGAGAAGAAGAGTGCAGGCATGTGGATTAGCTCCAGAGCCTCAGCTCCCTGAGACGAGTGCAGAGCAGATCCCAGCAGCACGTGCACAAGGCATCTGTACACCCAGTGTTGTGCATTAACTCAGTTTATGCATATTGTGTATTGCCAAGGCCATAGCATTTTGGTGTGAGGACACATAATTCCTAGTTAGGTGATATGTCATAACTCTATGAAATGACAGGACTGATTGAACTATTTTGTATTTTGCAGCGCTTGAAACATCAGATTTCATTTTGATATTTCAGTTAAAATGGTCCATGTCTAAATAATGTAATTTCATCAGTCACATGTGGACATTCCAATCTTTATTTAATTGTTTTGCCGCACGAGTGGACTGTTGTCATGGAACCCGCTTTGAGAACTGCTGCACTAAACAGCACTGACTGCGGAGATAGAGGCACTTACTTTCAACGTACGTCAGCGCGCAGACGTTAGTTTTTCTCGAAAGACAATAATTTTCAGGCCCTGGTGAGACAGTTCGACGTGTGGCATTAGGCAATACTAATTAAAAGAGTCTCTGGAAACTCTGTGCCATGTTGTCATGCTGTGATTCCAATTAAGAATTAAGAACAGTATGCAGTAAATTCCCTTTGACATTTTGACTGGACAAGTTCTGTTAATTTTTTATTTACAAATGCATATGTATATGTATATACATATATTTAATCTTGTGTGCTTGTCACACATTCATGGTACTACATCAGGAAGTGAAACTTGGAGAAAGAAAGCACAATCGTCCTTCAGGAGATTGTGAATCTACACCCGAGGGATTCATTATTATTGTCTTATTCTTAGACAAAGCGGCAGCACAAATAACTGCTATGACTTTAAATGACAAGTGAGCCACATTAAACCACAGTGTGGGAGGATAAAGGAATGTACGCTTTGTTAGAGCTCAGGTAAGCCGCCTTCTTAAAAGGAAAAAAATCGGAAAGAGAAAAAAACACTTCAATTGCCTAACATCTAGCTTCAGCTTCATGGAGTTGAAGGGCTGTGTCAAACTGATTTCAAAGTTTAAGGAGAAGACACTGAAAACTCACTGTTACAAAGAGCATGATTTCGCTGGATCACAAGCTCCTAGTGTCACTGAGCAAACATTTCACAGCAACACGTGCTAATTAGGAAGCGTGACGTGACTGCAAATTCAGAGTAAAATAATCAATAGAGATGAATTTACACCTTGCTACAAACAGAGAGATTTTCCACCAGTGCCTCGGCAGCTGTGTGAGGACTTACGAATGCTGTCTTGGGACCTCAGGGTGACCTGTGGTAGCCTCTTCAGAATAATCTGCTAAACTGGTCCAAAGTGCACATTTATCTGACCAAACCAATCCTAATAGGGGATATCACACCGTGCAAGCAAACACGCAAGATGTGTTCTAAATTCAATGTACTGAGCACTTTTGAGTGCACCAGCACTCTACCAGCACTGAGTAGACATGAAATATTGATCTGTGAGGTTTGGATGCCATGCCTAAATTACACCAGAGCATTAATTTACTCAATTACAGGCTAGTTTGCAATCAAAATGTTACATTGGGGCAAATGGTAAGACCAGAGAAGGAGTTGCTATTTGGTTGCCGCTGCAGATGGATGGAGGCCACCCTTTGCAAGGTCTTTGTGGAGAGAAAACCAACTGTATTGTCATGTAGTGGCATTTAAACAGTAAATATTAACATTATTTGTCAATGTTATTAATGTAATGTAAATATTTTGCACTCCCAACAGGCACCACAATGATGACAATAATTTGTCAAATGTTGAAATACCCTCCATGGAATAATAACAACCCTGCATGTTTTGCATTTTGTGTATACTGTTGTCAGATAGTACTGTACAGTGCTGGATCTTTAATAACGTGTATCTACTACCAATCTGTAGGTGTGCACTCATTCAATGGAATTCCATTATTATAATCCACCCTTCTATTCGTCTTAATGGACAACAAAAACACACCAACATTCCTCTCTCTGGTTGTTCAATGTTCTCAAGGGGACGTTCCAAGAACACAAATCTGCTGTAGGCTGAGATCTCAGAGAAAATTGTTCGGTGCAGAATTCTCAAGTCCAATATACTCATTCCTTAGTTAGAGATTCTCATCTTATATTAGATATATATCTCATATCTATATATATGAGTTTATATATATATATATATATATATATATATATATATATATATATATATATATATATATATATATATATATATATATATATATATATATATATATATATATATATATCCTCTTTATCTTTTACTAAAGCATTTTCATCAATACCACTGACATCATGGAAAGACCAAATCCGAAATTCTCATTGGATGTTGTCCAGTTTCATGCAGGATACTGCACTGTGAACTGAAGCTTTATCAGTGTGCCGTTTATAGGTGCTGTGGGGATCTGATGGGAGACAGAGTCTCACAGTGATAAGGTAGCTTCATCAAACTATTTTAGTTTTCCACTCCACATTAAAAATAGCAGCAGAACATGTGAACAGTTTGAAATTGATTTATTGTTGGCTTTATCAAGTCCAGTTCCTCAAGTCCAATTAAGCAACACAGAGAATGTATTTCAAGACATACATAACATCTATTGCCTGGTTTCTCTGTTTGAACTGTAGATATCCCAACAACTAATTAATGCTCACTTCATTATCTGAAAGCAACTATGGAGTTCTTTGCTAACATCTCCAACGTCTTTTGAGAGCAAAGTCAGTCTAGAGTCTGGAGCAAAAATGCATTTGGCTTTACTGAAGAACAAAGTCTTAATGCTGCAAAAGCAAACTATCATTAGCAAAAAATGCAAAGCCCTTTCTTTTCAACATTTCAATATTGATCGGACAAATATCGATCTGTTACTCGGAACATGACAGCATTCTCAATTTGATGCAGGTCACATGAACAGCAAGTAGATTTTGGATGGATTCCAGACCATGTGGTGCTACCACAAAAACAGCTTCTTCTCATAGGTTGGGAAAGCCATTGAGGAGGATATTGATTTCAGAAAAGGTCACAGCGGGCGGACTCCTGCTGACCATCAATGGCTCAAACATTGAGGGAGTCGGCAAAGAGAAATTCCTAGGGGTGCACGTTGCTGAAGATCGGAACTTGCCCAAAAACACCACAGCTCTCATCAAGAAAGCCCAGCAGCATCTGGATGGTGGAGAAGCGAATTCTCCACCATGCATTATAACAACATTCTATCCATGAAACAATGAATGTTTTTCTGCATTTACCTCTTTGCTTGGTATGTAAGTTGCACAACCACTGTTAGTCCATGGACAGAATAGTGAGAAAAAGGCCAATGGCTTCTCTCAGCCTGGATATCTGACAAGTCCACAACTGGATTCTTTGGGAAGACCATCTCTTCATGGGTTGCTGTGTGTTTGTGTGTGTGACTGCATCAACCAAGACACCCCCTAGAACGGAGGTATGGAGACCAAGACAAGACCAAGAGCAGGTTGAGACTGAGACTGAATCAAGACCAACATTAAGTCGGAGTATTGACAGGACATTCACCGTTGCATGAACTGTACAGTAAAAAAAAAATGTATGTAACTTCATATTGGAGTATGTGAGATGGGTCAGTCAATTCATGAGGAGAGGAGGCACAAAAAAGAGGAATGAGAAGAAAGGTGCAGAATAATGATTATGACACTACACCAGGATCAGCCTGCCTGGATTTTAAAATCAACTCAAGGCCATAATGTACCAGACCAAGACAAGACCAAGTGTCAAGTAAATAAATGACTGAGACCACACAAAAGTGGTATCGAGACTGGTCACGTGTACTACAGCACTAATCTGCAGCATGTCTGTGTGTTTGCTTTTGCCAAAACTTTCACTCCCAGCAGGTTCCAAAGTCATGTCAGGCTGAAGTAGCCAAATTGCACTTGACCATTGTCACAGCCTGGCTCTAACAGCCATGACAAAGACGAGATAGATGCCATGGTACAAGGCAACAAATGATTTACTTAACAATAAATAAGGAACTGAAAAAAACCTGACGGAGTAATCAAGCATGAGATGTGAGTGTCCGTAAGGAGGGTATGAAGTCCATGTTGTGTGTGTGGAGGTGTTGTAAGGTGCATCAAATCATAAGAAGTTGAAATAAGGCTGCCACATCACCAGAATGCCTGATGTCTGCAGGGAGGGAGGGAGAGACTGGCCAGCTTTTAACTGCTGGTAGACACATGGCCCAGGTGTTACCAGTGGCACTGATTGGGCCGCCATGTTGCAAACAAGCCCTGCTGTGTTATGTCTCTTCAGGGCAACAGGGGTCACCACACCATCATGACTTTGCGTGACATCAATTCCAAATGTGCATATTTGTACAGAAAAAAACAAACCATCTTAAACCACTGTGATTTAAAAATGGGAACTGCAGGTGGTAGCTCAGTCTTTTTCATTACTTGTTATGGATTCTTTTTATTATATCTCAAATAGTCATACAAAAATGGCTAAGGTTTCGGTGCTTGTACTCTGGTCTTTTTTGTGCGCTAGGAAGAACAATAAAGTGGCTTGAGTAAGATGGATTGATCAATACAATCCAGACGAGATTAATTGGCACTCACACGTGTTGCATTTGCTCGTCGCTCTGCGGCCTACTACGGATTAAACGTGAATTTGAAGCATTTTAGTGAGTTCAAAGTCATTTTCAGGGAGCTTATAGAAAATTCCTGCTCCCTTCTCTGTGAAGTGATGGCAGTGCGGTATGTCTGATGCTTCAGCTTTAGGGCACATCAAATATTAAGGGTAACATTTCTCTAAACTCCCCTTTTTCAGACAAATCAATTTAGACATGTCAGTCAAATGCAGCTGCGGTGGCGAGATTTCTTCTAGTATTTGATTCCAGCCTTTCAGAAGCAGAGGAATTGCTCACACTGTTGAAAACTGGAGAAATCAGTTGATCGATTTGGATGAGACACAGAACACAACTCCAATCGGTGCTCTCAGTTCAAAACACAGATCTCAGAGTGACATCAAATCTGAGTCTGACAAAAGCATTTTTCTGAGGGAAAGTATTGAAGCCCGATTGCTGCCTAAACAATGATGATGAAGAAATGTGATGGGTATATTCTCCTGTTGTCTCCCAGGGAAGTTATTCTAGTTTTAGAATTTAGTTTCATTTTTTTGAAAAGGTGTTGAAAACTGAAAAAATAACTTTCATTTTATAGCTGGTGTCACTGTCCCAATGGAATCAATACACTGTCAATGATTTCTTGGTTTCTGAGTCTTTGGTTCTTTGTATAATGGCATTTAAAACTGTAGCGCATGCATTAAACTTTCCTCTGCATTGATTCCTGAACACATGTGGCCGAGACATTACCACTGTAATTTTTTTATTGCATACAAGAACGGATTATGTATTGATAGGAACTCAGTATCATTTTATTATTGTTGTTTTATATGTATATAAGTTTTCGGATGGATACTTGTTTGACATTTTTCTCTTTGAGCTTGGAATGAAAGTCACAAAATGGACACATCAAGAAATAGCTCTGATGCATGACAGGAATCCATTTGTCCCAAATATGCAAATTTTATATAGTATATCGTCATCATTATCATCACCAAAAAGATAAATTTGCACAAAACAGAAAATGAAGCAGCCCGACTGAACAGTTCAATGGAGTTCTACTTTTGTCTACACTTTTGCCCATCCTGTTGTTCTTTCAATCCTAAAATAACTTCCTTTTCTCAGTCACTTCTCTTGAGCAGAACAATATATTTCTTTCCCACTGTCTCAAAGAAGGAGACCATTTGAAAACCAAGAGATGGTCTAATTTTACAATCAGCGTTGCTTTTTACTGTCCTTGCCTCTATAAATACTGAATATTGCTTTGGTCTATTTAGAAAGTTTTCTATGTTGTAGAGTATATTTAAATGATACTCCAGGACGTTTTGCTGCATCATTCAGGGGTTCGCCAAAGCTGATTGATTGGCTTGTGACAGGTTCTGGGTTGGATGCCCTTCCTGACACTCAAGGAGCACCACCTTGAGACTGCATGGTTGGTGCGATCTGGACACTCAACCTCAAGGCGACTGGGATGTTGTTGTAATAAAGACATTTGTGTGTGATAATGATTTAATTACAATTTTTAGTCACAGATTTCCTAGATAAAGAAGCAACATCAGCACCCAGTAGTGACCACTGAGATCATCCATCCATCCATCCATCCATCCATTCATCCATTCATCCATTTTCAATAACCGCTTCATCCTGAGCTCAGGGTCACAGGGGCCTGCTGGAGCCTCTCCCAGCTGACATAGGGCGAAGGCAGGGTGACACCCTGGACAAGTCGCCAGTTCATCGTAGGGACCCACTGGACTGGTGATTACACACATGCTGAATGATCTTTTGTTTGTATTTAATCAAAATGTAAGCAAATTTTGTGTGTCCTTTCACTGGAAAAATGATGTCTAATTAATGTGATTGTGTAATTACATCTCAGTCATAATAAAGAACATGAAATTGTGAAATTGCAGATAATTACCAAATTTAGGTAATTATGCCCCTCCCCCTCATTTTTTTTTTTAAAGATCAACAGCGTTTTGTTCACAGTTGTCTTCTGTTGCATTAGAAATAAATTGTTGCTTTGTCTGTGCTTTGCAGTGCCACAAAAACAAGAATGACAGCAGCAACAATTGTTTACTCATTTTTCTAGCCAAGACTGAAAATAAAAGAAATCTTTGGCCCCACAGTGAGATCACTCTGACAGACCAATTGCATATATCCATGTGACTATTAAGTGGTGCTCCACTTCAGTCATCGAATCGTGAAATCATGTATCAGTGGACACATTCATCTTGCAGTGGGACCAAGGTAATTAGTTGACTCACGCACTTGATTCATGTGGCAACAGCAGAAGCTTCCCAAGGTGCAAAAGATCGTCGCTACCCCATGGTAACCCCGGTTGCACCGCGCGGTTCACTTCAGTTCTTTTCAAAGAACTTCTTCGGCCCTCATGTGGTAGTTGCTCCGTGGTTTCATAAAGGAAAAGGAAAGGAAGCGGAGCCAAGATGTAAATTAGAGACAGCCACGTGCTAATTAAAGTGACGGTATGTAGAAAGCGTGCTTCACTGATTGACGGTCATGTCGCCCTGCAAATCATTGAACGCAAGCAAAGAAAGATTAAGTGGGATTCAATCTTTCTCAAATTATGTCCCCATACTCCTGCAAAACAGTTGCGAGAGAGCCTCACCTGTGACTGCTGCGTAATGAAAGAGAAATCAATTTGGTGCATACCGTGTTTACACATACAGTTGTGCTTGGTGAGTGAACAACGTTACTCTAGTGAAAGACAAATAAAAAAGTACAAAAAAAAACAAGAAACAATTCCAACAGCAGGTGTCTAGGGTCAGCAGGTGTCTAGGGTCAAACATCCAACCCTCTGATTTCTCTTCAACCGCTCCTCCCCCTCAGTCATCCTGCACTTTCATTATGCTAGCAAATAGGCAACAAGAGCCAAGAAATGAACCCATTAACAACAACAAAACTCTCAATCCATTGTCATCTGGAGACGCTCTGTTTCGTCGCATGCAGGAGACACACCTCGCCGGTAATACACTTCAAAATTCTGGGGTATTAGGGGGAGGGGTGGTGGTGATCCCTGATTGTTACACACAGGACCGGTTGGCTCCGCTTGGCAATAAAAAATTGTGAATAATACTTTAAAAAAAAAAGAAAAAAGAAAGAGAAAAAAAAATCAGTATAAGCCAGGATATTAAAGGCATTTTAGTGGCAATGATATGCATATACAGCTTTTTGAAATGATATGAGACCCCCTTAAAATTTTAATTTGGGGCTTCCAGGGGGTCTCATGGGTTAATCGTGCGCGGGTGTGGGGGTCCAACCCCGAATGCCGCCTGAATTTCGCACACTGCACCTCACCCTCTTCTAGTCATGAGAATCCATCCACCAATTATCAACCAGGAAAACAAGCCTGTTTACTTGAACTTTGCAACCTGCCTCAACCTTCTCGCCTCGCCACTCTTTATTAGATTGTCCTGCGACCAAAATGTCAAAGGGATTCAGGCGATCATTACACCTGAAGCAGCATTAGCAGTTTCGCCACAATTGTGTTAAATATAATGCAATAATATGCTCACAGGTTAAAACCACAAAGGGGATGCCACACTGGGAGAATTCCCAGAGCATGACAATGTACAGTGGTGCGATCACCGCACTCCTCTGCCTCTGGGCTCCCCGTCACCGTCATGTCATGTCCGTGTGGTCACTGAACCGGCTGCCTTCTGTTTGGGCTGTCTGAATTTCCCTTGGAAAACACAACAACCAACGGAGCCACTGCAGAGCAGAACCTCATTTTTCAAAACAATGGAAAAAAAAAAAAAAAAAAAACTTCAAGAGGAGGAAAAAAAAGTTGCATACAAACTCGCATGCGTGCACTCTCCTGAGCAATTTTCTTCAGCCCGAATGCCTCATCAATTTCTGTTCTGTTAAATGGAGGGTAGCAGTGATAGGGGAAAACTCTCTCTCTCTCCATCACTCCCTCTTTCTCACACACACACATACACCATAAATCAAGTGGAAAACAACACAGAGGACCAGCTTCTGAAGTGTCACATTTGGTTTTGTGTGTTTAAAAAAAGAAAAGAAAAAGCAAGATTGACTCATTATTTTTTCTTGACAGTAATTACAAAATGTAAGTTTACACAACTGTCGTAGCTGTTCAGCGGAGCCTGTCCTGTCTGCTTATGCTGAGGGAGAAACTAATGCAATTCCAACATTTTTGGTTTGGTTTGCTTTTTTTTTTCACAACATGAGTGGAAGACATTTGTATTTAAAATATTTAACCATTACCTTTTATGTATGTCTACATGTGTAAGGATGTAAACGGTCTTAGCATTAATTTCATCATGAACTTGTAATATGATAATATTGTGCAAAATATAGTCTGGCTGAAAACAAACACTACGATAAATGCCATAATTTCATGGTCAAAATACTAATCTGACTTAAAGGATGAGGACTACAAGAACATTTCTCAGAAACATCAGGTCATGCATTCCTACAGTTTAAAGTTTAAAAATATGGTTGGATATCTTTATATAAGGTCTTGGAATTACTTTTAATGGATCAACTTCTTTTTCTCCTTTTATCTGAAGGTTGAAGTGTAAAGTGAGAGAGATTTAGTTCCGGACTGCAGAGTTCCTTGATTAAATATTCAAAGTAATAACAACACAACAGGTGGATTGTTGAGATTGAAACTCAAAAATCAGCAGGATTTTCAATTGGCCTTCATGTCAAAGATTTATATTGATTTTAAAGAAATGAGCAGTAAGTGGCTGCTCCTACAGCTGCACTGAAAGAGCATGGAGAACAAAAAAGGAGTAATTGGCTTCTGCTGCTAAAGTGATTGGTTCATTTTGTTTCAGAACTCTATGGCATTTTCAGGTGAAAGGAAAATACTTTTAATGTGAAAACAGCATCACCACTGAAGGCTTATCTTGCTTTAATTTCCCATTTTCTTATGCAACCGTTGGGTTAAACACTGCCACATCATTCTGTGGGCTCATCGATGGGAAGCCCTCGAGTGAAATCTGATTGGTCCAATTCCAAATAGCTTCCCTTCCAAGTTTCCATTCCCTTTCCCAAACGTTCTCTATCAACCGTTAACCAGATATGCATACGCAGGATTCAAAGAACGTTTCACAAACATTTCGCCTTGCCAACCAGACTTCAGCAGCTTCACTCCTCAGTTTGCGGCTGGTCACATCTCAGCTTAGAGAGCAAAAAGTCTTCAAATACGTATTAGAGTTCAGTGACCCTGGGGACTGGTCGTTATGCTTTTGTTTGTCTTCGCCGTGGAATCCTCTTGATGTGCTGCTCATCCACACTTGCCGCAGGCGGTGGGGGCCTGACATGATGTGTGGCTACTACGTGCTGCGGTGCCGCATTCGCACCAGGAGTCAAGGTGATAAACGGCAGATAAATCACGTCTCGCCCCCAAACACTTAGTTTTTCCCCGCCGCAGAGACTTTTTTTCTCTTTTTTTCAAGTCTATGCACCAGTTTTGAGTCAGTCACACCGTGGAGACATATTTGGACGCCAGCAGCCACGAGACGCAAAACAGCGCATGACAGATGAAGTGACAGAGGCATCGGGCTGCTGACAGGGCGGCAGCCATATTTGGGTCGACATGGCGTTCTTGTAGATTAACTCTCTTGCCAGTAACACCTTGTCTTTACTGTGAAACCATAGCGTCAGCAAGTCCAAAGTCAGCGGATGCAGCCGTCCCAGATCTGTTCAAAAGCATCTGATTGACCCCTCACACAGCCACAAGAACACAATCGCTGTTTAAATGTGGCCGGGCTCTCAATCTGGGGAAGCATTTTTTACAGAGCGGCCGATCACATGAGGCCTTATCTCGCATGGACCTTTACACTTCAGGCCAGCCCTTTCTCCGGCACGGACCAGTGTCACAGGTGAAGGCCAGGTATCGAGTTGTTGACCGAATACCTCAGGGTTAGTAGGTGGGGTTTTGTTTTACGACAAGTCCAAAGGTAAGGTTGCAGATTCAGTGACCTTAAAAATGTTCGGATGGAGATCACAAGGAAGTTGACTGTGCCAAATTCACAGTAATGCCGTTTATGTCCCGGCGAAAAAGATACTCTTAAGCTCTAAAATCATCACTTCAACTGACTGGCAAGTCAAGATGCATCAGGCTGCATGAATGTGGCCCACAGTCCGTTTGAGGAAAATAACCAATGACCTAAGTCTCAGCAATGCACAGAGACATAAGAAGAAAATGAAACTGGGCTGGATCTTCCCTCAACAGCCGCAACAGGGTCAAAAAATGAGTGTGCCACGCGGCACACTCATTTTTTTCTTTTTCTTTTTTGAATATTTCTGGGCAAGAATTTGTTGTTCTTATCAAGCACAATCCTGTTAAGCTAAGGACCAATTGTGCATCTGTGGTATGGCACATCCAGTGCTGACAACAGGGGGCTTTTTCTTCTCAGACCACCCCCAATATGGTTTAGGTTGCCTCATCTGTAAGACGGGCAAACCACTTCCTCTGTATTCTAGGACTAATAATTTACAGGCATTTGAAATTTCTGTGTCTTTTAAAAACAGTCACGGATGTAAAAAGGCAACATTTTTGGTGAGACTACTACTACTACTACTACTACTACTACAGTTTTTGCCACCTACTATTTTCTCTATCCTGCATGAAAACACTAAAGGGATCTTTATTAGCATTTATTTATGACGTTGTGTACGCTGCAAACATGTGACATAGCTAAACCGGAGGTCACAGCATGAATCCCGCACCCTTCTAAATCTCAAATTTGAACAATTCTGTTGGACAACTTACACAAACACATTCAAAATGTAAACATAATCTCCAGCTCCATGGCACTCAAAGAGCTAAACAGCGTAAATGATAACGACACGCTGCCTCCACTCGTGCACATGCATTATTTCCTGATTACCGTTGTTTCTTGTTTCTTTCAGTTTTAAGTACTGCCTCACAAAAATGAACCCCAGGTGGGAACGCTGCATTCCAGGAAATTCAACCTATGAGAGCATGTGAAAATACCCGCCCCACTGGAAATTCCAGCAATTATGCTCCTTTTTCTTGGTCAATTTACGGGCATCGCGGTGAAAATATAGTATGTCGCTAAAATTGGCAGATTGTTTCAGCTGTTTAGTTTCGCACAGGTTCGCACAAGTCCTTCCTAGGGGTTAAACGTGGTATGGAACCCCAGTCTCAAGGTGGACAATACCACTAGCCCGCTGTCATACCCCTAAATATCTTTGAAATTTAATTTAGAAAATAGAAATTCAAAAGCCTGATTTCTCTCAATAAATGGGGACGGGATCACAGCTTTCCAACAGCATTAAACTGACTGTATGATTTAACCTTTCACCTCCGCCATATGAATATTCATGTTGCGTTCCCAAGCTCTTCCCTTTCCGTTGCTTTGAGTTTGAAATCTTGCTGGGTCTGCTCCCATGACGGAAGCATTTGCAAACAAGCACATCTCCTGGCATCATCCTGAGCATACGTATTTTTCCATTTGAACTCCACTGGATACGCTGGAGCACATATGTAGAGGCACACGTTCAGCAAGCCTTCGCTTTAAGGCGTCCGACCCACGGTCACACACCCTGAGGGTGAGTCTGATGGCGCAGAGCCCAGGCAGAAACAATAATCCTGTGGGCTCTGAAATAACAATGCTATTCTCTTTGGCAGCGTAATGGACTTTTCCCAGTTGAGATGGGGCCCATTGAATGGAAGGAGCCAAGGCTTGAGTGTCTTGTGAGCTCATCTCAGATGGCAGCGCCAACATTTGCTGCATTTTAAATGACCTCCTATGTACAGTCACACTGACAAACACGGAGTGTGTTATTCTCGACTAGTGTCGTCTTTGTGTCATTGTGTGATTCCTCAAAGGAAATGTGACATTGTGCCCTTTTTCTCATTTGCAAATTTAATATGTGGATCTTAAAGTGGGTGTATTTGAGTCACTGTGCATACTCTTGGCTGTCAGAGTGATTTGACTCACTTGAGTCACAATCACCAAGCATGGAAATCCTGTCATTGAAATGCAAGCCCACACTGCCCAGCTCAAATGCAAACAATGAAAAGGTCTGCTATTGTCTTTGGTCAAACGTGTCCAGAGCACAGGATTTACAAGGTGGAAGTTAAATCACCACAGATTTTTATTTGTTCATTTATTTATTGTGTGATTTGAGCCTCCTCTGCTGTTTCGTGCTGGAGTGGAAGGTTTCTTGATCCATTCAAATGCTGGTCAATCCACTTCAATCCCATATTGTTGAATAGGTGTGTGTGTGTTTCAAGTCCTCCAGAATGCACCTGTGCTTCTTGAGACAAGTAGTGGCTCAGCTTGGCTCGCAATGAAGTAGCTCCAAATTAGTTGCTGTTTGCCAACTCACATTGTTCTCAACACATGTCACTGTTTCGGCAACAGGCAGTGCTGATTGATTTTTAAACAATCGTCAAATTTTTAAATGTGAGATGAGCAATAATGTATGGAGGTCTAACCACTTGTGAGATACTTAGCTGATGGAATGAGTGGCTGCAAATTAAATTAGCTAAAATTAGATTTGATAACTTATAAAGAGTGTTCCTTTGTATATTTTGCCTGTTATTCATAGCCAGTGTGCCAAATAATTCAAAACAGCCAATTTAATGTCTATGTGAACAACTTTCAGTTGGGTTCGTTTTAGAGCCCCCTCTGGAGAAAAGAGGTACTATATACTAAAATTGCTGTTTCTCTTTCTGCATGTCCCATGCGGTCCCCCGACCTACGCTCCAGAAACAAACGCATTATTTTTTCCAAGCGCAGCTGATCTCCAGCTTGCAGAGCGACAAGGTCATTTAGTTTAATTAGTTTCCCAACAGCTTCAACCAAGTGTGCATTCTGAGGACTTTTTACTGGCTGTTTTCCGCACAGCGTGATTAAATCTTCCAGAAAGTTAAATTGATCTTCAGTCAATTCCACACAGTCTGACTAATTATTTGCCCCTTCAAATTGGATTTGCTCCATTCAGTCATTTATACATCCAAGTCTTAATTGCCATTTTAAATAGAAAGTATGTGTAATTGCTAAGAGGCGTTGAGAAAAGCATTGCCCAATATAGTATTCCTACAATTTGAAGGGTGTGTATAAAATTTGGCAACATGTCTTGGCAAAAGTGTAATATACTACCATTCATAAACTTGTGTAATTGTATAACCCCTGTAAAATAAAAGATGTTTGTTTTTCCTACCCTCAGAACGGTTCTTTTATATATACATATACCAAAGGGGCCCTGCGATGAACTGGCGACTTGTCCAGGGTGTACCCTGCCTTCGCCCTAAGACAGCTGGGATAGGCTCCAGCAGACCCCCGTGACCCTGAATTGGAATAAGCGGGTATAGAAGATGAATGAATGAATGAATGAATATACCAAAGGAGAGGGTGACCATCTTGCACTCCCATGTTTGTAAGGCAGCTGGTACGGACGATTCAACCAGCTTGAGAATGTGATTCGTGTTTTAGCGTTGGCATGGCATCATCGTCCTCGTCCTCAAAAGAAAAAAAAGCAAAGAATAAGAGGGAGTGTTTGAGAATGGCCGATCATGCATACTGTATATATCAAAAGCAACTTTTGTTTTGTTGTTGCTGTAGCGCAGAGTTCTTGTATTGGGGCTCTCTAGAGAGCTTCTACACTCAGCTGCTTCTCTCTGGATGCTGCTGCTGCTCTCGCTCCCTTCCTCTGACTCCGTTCCTTTT
The DNA here is from genome assembly GCA_009823395.1 of Thamnaconus septentrionalis. NCBI lineage: Eukaryota > Metazoa > Chordata > Actinopteri > Tetraodontiformes > Monacanthidae > Thamnaconus > Thamnaconus septentrionalis. The sequence continues at coordinate 13,470,418 of CM020503.1, read as the reverse complement.
CTCTAATGACAGCTTCTTCATTCTCTTAGTGGACAAGCAAATGTGTACGCTGCTAACCCTACTACCTATCCAGCTTGTGTATCCAAACACATCATATAAACTTGTGTTTTGGAGCTTGCTAAATTTGATCATAGCGTTTTCAAAGTGGAACTTAAGCTAATTTAACATTAGCAACAAAATGCTATCTGTCAGAAAAAAGGGACTCTGTAATGGAACTGGCTGTCTTGCTTGACAATGGCCTCCACTTTTGCTAACTAGTCAAACTAATGGCTGAAATAGCTACAATCTTGTCAGATGGTGAACTTGATGCTCTTGTGAGCAAATGAGTGCTGTAATCTGACAGTGACACAGCATGTCACTGTCACTGTGCATGTCACCATTTTTTCTAACTTACACAATGTACCTTTAAATTCCAAGATCTTGTGCATCCATGTTGGAGATTCTTTGTTAATTAGTTGTTAGTTTCCCTTGAATTGGTAGGAAAACAGAAAACAAAGAGAAAACACAGGCTGGCCAGCAAACTTGACCACTGCTAAAGAAGTTAGTACAGATGCTGCAATAGCAGCTGTATTATCAGGAATGTATTTATTTTTTTTGATATTATTACAAAAGCAAAAAAACATTTTTTTAAGGGTTTTCAAAGTGAAAAATACACACGCTGCTGTTGCTTGCTTTTCAGCAAATTTCTAATTTTCTGACCATTTACAACCAGCCCACAGACAGCTTTTGATGTTTGTGGGCTCTTTGATGGGTACAGAAAATCCAATAAATACAGGATGTTTCAGAGAATTAAAACATTCTATTTTTGGCTTTAGCTGATAATAGGCTAAAATCCCAGTAAAAACTTATTTCCATGTTGACTAATCCACAACCGTCCAGTGCCTTTTCAAACCAGGCCACAACCTTGGCGCTCAACAGTCAACCAGGACTGAAAATTGCATGTGTGCCCTTGGTGTTCAGAAACCACAGCCCGCACACCTGAGCCCACAGCCATGCACAAGAATACGACTTCTTAGCATCACACACACACACACACACACACACACACACACACACAACAGTCCTTCCCACATATACACTTCGGGCTGTGTCAACTAGCTATTTTGCTGTCCCTGCTCTTATACTTGAATATAAACAGAACTTTGAACCTTCGATAGCCGCTGGCTGTAATAATAGCAGCACTTCAGAGTTTGGAGAAGCTGTGGGAGATTTGCTTATGGAACTCTGCCCTGAGAAAGGTCAGGAGAGATACCCACTGTCACTGTCATATACAGTATATAGAGGGGCCTTTTAATTAGCGACATCCTCCATTTCTGGGTGTCTTCTCGGTTTACTGCACCACCGAGCGTGAGGTCCACAGTGCACGCGGACGCTTGAAATATTGCCATGGATGCTGTTCTGACTTTGAAAAGCGACTGGACACGGTGCATTTCTCCTTCACGTATTCAGAAGAGAGAGAATTTCACTCCATCTGGACATCCAAGGGAACTGATGTAAGTACACTGACGGGTGAAACTTTAAATCCACTGTACATACTCTTTGTCATCCCAGAATCTGGTGGAGCAGCCCAACACAGCAATTTATCCAGAATATTCTGTGACTCTTTTTCAGAAATACGAGAAGCGTCAGCCCTGCAGTGGTTACAGTATCCCTCTAGCTTGGTTTTAAGTTCTGGCTCAAACAACAAACTTTGAGAGACCTTCCAAATTTTCGTGCCTGACGTGACATCACATAGGGCTGACTTGCATAACTGAGGTTAATTCTGAAATTTGAAATAAGTCCAAAGTGGTGACGGCTGGAGCCATTTTTCAGGAGTTCGATCAGAGAAGAATTAAACAAAAGATCAGATAAGAATTGGCAAAATGAATGCAACCATGTCAGAGGGAGTGTGACTAAAGCAGATGCTCTCTCTCTCTCTCCCTCTCTCTCTCTCTCTCTCTCTCTCTCTCTCTCTCTCTCTCTCTCTCTCTCTCTCTCTCTCTCTCTCTCTCTCTCTCTCATGCACACAATCTCGTGCGCCCCCCTGCTCGCTCTGATTTGTGGACGAGGCGCGCATTCTGCCGCCTTATAGACGGGGTTGGTTTCAAAATAACCAACAAAAAAACAGAAAGAAAAGATCGAGGAGAGACTGATTTCCAAACGCTTTGAGTTCCGACGGGATAAATAAATTATTTTAAAAAATGAGGTGAAAGCCTTGCGAGGAACTGCCTGGCAAAGGCGGCCAGCCGGAGGACGATCGTGCGTAATAAGTGCGGCGAGCAGGTGGATGGAGAGGCGGGAAGGATGCAGCGAGGCAGCAGCTCAGCGGCGCTCTGGAGCGGCGGGATTGCGCGGCTCGCTCCCTGAGAGGATCGCGATGGATTTAGCGGAAGAATAAAGTTTTCCTCCGAGAAGTAAGTGAGGCGCTTAAGAGGTATAATGCGATGGGCTGGAGGATGTGGCTGAGATTCATTGTCGATTGTTGGAGAATTTCTAATAAGTGCGCGCGTGACCTGCGTTATTGTGCGGCGTTTTGCAACCATTGTATCTGTGGTGTTGCCTTGTAATATCGTAACCCTATACAATAATAATAATAATAATAATAATAATAATAATAATAATAATAATAATAATAATGGCTGTATAATCTACCATCTCAGCTGATATACCAAAAAATGATGTTGTCAGCCCAACAGCACGTGGCTTACACACGTTTACATTTTTTCTATTTTTTCCCTCTGTAGCCATTAGTGTCTGAGATTTAAAAAGAAAAGGAGCTGATAAAAGATGAGTGCTGCAATTTTATTGTATTGCCCAACAAAAAATAATAAATAAAGGAAATGCAGTTGAAGTTCCAGTTTGAGTCAAGAGACGTAACGTTGAGCCAAAGAACTCAACAGAAAAGGTGCGATTGTGCACAAGTGTGCCTGCCTGTGGAGAGGTCAAAGGTTTGAAGTGTTTTGAAGGCGTCCTCGGGAAGAGACACGCAGTAAAAACCAAGCTGTGAACTGTAATCTGCGGCTGAATGCAGGCTGCCTGCAGGTGCAGGGTGAAGCTGCGTGAAACAACTCCATCCCCCCAACGCAGCGAGTGCTGAGGAGAAAAATGCAGCTGCTGACATCCATCCATCCATTTAATGTTTCTCGAGGAGCCTTTTATTCCCTGGCTAGAGGCGTAATAGACACTCCATTTGCACTCAGTCATTCAGCGACCCTGCTCTATAATTAAAATAAAAGCTGTTGGCAAACACAATATGAACTCCCGGGCAATCTACCCCGCGCATAGAAACGACGCCTGCAAATCTTTTAATGGACCTCTCAATCTTTTGCTCAGTTCAATATGTTTATGCAGAATTGATTGATTTTATCATGGATAACTCATTTTAGGATTCCACTGTGAATTTCAGCAGTTGTATGAAGCCACTGTATATTGAAATGAAAGAAAAATCATTCTGAAAATTTGTTTGCAAAATGGTTGTTCATAAGGTTAGTTGGCAACTTTTAAACAAAGTCGAGACAGATAGCGCAGCTTGCTGCACTTTGTCTAAGCCAATGAGCTACTAGACAGGAAAGCGGTTGTATTGTTTTACTGTGAATCATTTGGCTGGAGAGAATGCCGGCCAACCAGATGGATTGTGTTGGATAACAATGCTGTCCATCATTGTTTTGCTCAAAATAAATGGCTCAAGCAATTACTAATGCTGTTGTACAATCTTATCCCTTTGGACCAACACATATCCACCTCAGACAGATACAACTGCGTCCTTCCTCTGCAGCAAATAATTGTTCCCAACCCTTTACCCCCTCGAAATGCAAGTCATTAGCAAATAATGGGCTACCCAGCGAGCCCAGATTGGCCAATGACATGTCATCTGAGCAAATTACGAAAGGAAAAAAAGGGTGGAAAAATGGACTATGTCCCCAGTGAGCCAGCAGAACGAAGGAAGAGCGATTGATCGTGCCACAGTGTCAGCGCTGTTCGTCTGCGGGATCAATTAAATAAACATTTTCTGGCAACAGTGCCTTCACCGTCCTCGGGCTCGGGTGTACTTCTCTGAATGTATGCATGAGGGAGGTAGGCATACACGTAGGCACGCAGGCGAAACTGGACTTCTGGACTCATCGTAGCACTGGAGAGATTAGTGACCTTAAAGAGAGTTTTACACGGATGAGCTCGGGACTCAAAAGTGCAAAAGAGAGCAAATCAATATTGTAACATACAAGCTGGATTGAGAAACATCCCGGTGGCTGCCAGTTAACAACGCAAACTCTAGTAATTTCAAGTTTACAACTTGCCTATGACCGACCTAATTCACCTTTGTCGACACATACATGTGTCCTTTCCTTCTCACGCATACAGATTTTTTGGGTGACTCAAACCTGAATTTATGGGAAACTCTTTCCAGATGAAATATTCCCATGCTTCACTGCATGCATACAGTAAAACCGTTTTTTGTTACCTTTGCTTTCATCATCTTATCTGTGTCGTTTGTTTTGTGCAGCTTCATTGCCGAAAGTAACTGATAGAGAAAGATAGATATAGACAGCTGATAATTGACGGTCAAAACTAAAATGCTTGTTTTAACATTTCTAACAAGGCCTTTTACACGTGTCTTGATAAATGTACATCCATACTTTTACGAGTTTAGGCAAGACAGACATGAGATGGCAATAGATGTGAACTGTGCACTACGTTGTTGTTGAGCCATTTCCAGTTCTGTGACGATAGCGCCATTGTATTATCTTCACTTTGTTTGGTGCCGACTGACAGAATAGACATGGTTTTGGATGCAGACAGGAATATTTGAGGACAACAATGTTGTGCATGAGGACTAATAACAAAAAAAAAATGAAAACCCATGCACGTTCATGTGTACAAGGCAAGGTTTTTGTTTTGTATGTCCGAAATGAAGGAGCCATTGCTTATCACCTGAGCTAGATAGGTGGAAGAAAATAAAAACTTTATGTCTAACAAATTGAATGGGTAAATGTGGATACTGAGCTTCCAAATGTGTATTTGTTGTCATGATTTCTAAAGGCTTGTTACAAATTGTCAAAGGACATATCTTGTTTGTCATCTATTCACACTGACAGCCTCTTTACTCTTTTTCCATATAGATCTTGCTGTCTGACTGTTTCCACTGATGGGATGTAATACTTGTTTACATCTCCAGGAGAGATCCTCTGTTATTCCATCACCCCCGACGCCCCAAACCTCAAGATCTTTCATTGACAATACCTAGGATATCTCTCACAGTTTGGAGCCTTTTCTCCCTATTTCCAGGCTGATGCAATGCTTCTAAGAACATAAAAGACAAACACAAAAACAAAAACATTCTACCTTTTCCTACCCTCAGAGACCCCAAATCACTCACTGCCATCATGGCCTTGGATCAGTGGTCCCTTCCTCCAACTCAGCCCAACCTCTCGTTCCCTGAGCACTTCCTGTATGACAGCTTCATGCTGGGAAATGAGTCTGACTTGAACCTGAACATCTCTGACCACAGGGAGCGACATCAAGACAAGACAAGCTCAGTGGTCATCACCTTCATCTATTTCATGGTTTGCTCCGTGGGCCTGTGTGGAAACACTTTGGTCATATACGTAATCCTGCGCTATGCCAAAATGAAGACGGTGACCAACATCTACATCTTGAACCTGGCAGTTGCCGATGTGCTCTGCATGATGAGCCTGCCATTTATTGCCCTGCAGCTGGCACTGGTCCACTGGCCTTTTGGAGAGGTGTTTTGCAGGGTGATCATGACTGTAGGTAGGTGTACAGCTAAAAATAAGTTCTTAAGTTCTTTTAAATGCATGAGCAATTTAAGTAGTTTCGTTGAAGATAATTTGTAAAATGTTCCACCAATGTATGTTAACGATATTTTTATGGTAGAAAGCTGTACAGATAGATAGATAGATAGATAGATAGATAGATAGATAGATAGATAGATAGATAGATAGATAGATAGATAGATAGATAGATATCACAATACAGGTGCCATCAGAATCTATCCTGCTGTTGCCTGTATACAGAAGGAATAAAAGAGGCCCTCCCTTGGGGTGCCCTCATGTTGGGAGTGATAGGGAGAGATAATGATTTATTCACCCTGACATGCTGGGCCCTTTCTGTCAGGAGTGGCTCAACCCATCTAATAATGTCAATGTTGACATGGATATAATACAGGTTCTTCGTAAGTATACTGAGCATGATTATATTAAATGCCAAGGATGCATAAGCATAGATACAATAAAAGTTCAACTAAATCAAAGATGCCAATTGGATTTTGGAAAAAAAAATGTTGCCCTGTCAGCACAGAGCTTTTCAGTTCAAAGGCTGTTAGCTGTCTGACAAGATGAAGTTCCTACACATCAGTATCCCCGCTCTCTCTCTCAATTCTTACTCTTTTCTCTAACCATCCACTTGCAGACTCCCTCAATCAGTTCACCAGCATCTTCTGTCTGATGGTGATGAGCATCGATCGATACCTGGCAGTGGTTCACCCAATTAAGTCCACGAAATGGCGCAAGCCCCGTGTGGCCAAGCTAATTAACCTGACTGTATGGGGCGTCTCGCTGATTGTCATCCTGCCTACTATGATCTTCAGCGGCCTGAACAAGGTGCCAGTCTGTCTCATCATGTGGCCAGAGCCTCAGGATGTCTACGACAAAGCCTTCATTTTCTACACCTTCTTCGTTGGATTTTTCCTGCCTCTGTCCGTTATATGCCTGTGCTACCTGCTAATCATCGTCAAGGTGAGAGTCTGTCTCTGATGGGTATGGCAATTTATTTGAGCAAATTCACAGTAAGACATGGAATGGTATAGAGCACGTCTTTTGTGACAGGACCAGTGATAAAGACTTGTGCTCCTCAGCTTCCAGTAGCCTTCCATATGCCCAATTTTAAAAGCAATTATGGTTCAAGGCAAATTACAATGCAAGCCAATTTCCTGATGCTGAAAATTCCACGCACTTACACCCAAGAGCACCACTGAGACATTTACTTGCTGGTGGTGTTTTAGCAACAGACAAAAAGGGACAAATTAATTGTTCAAATACGAGGGTAAAACAAGGTATTTATTCCCATGAAACACAGGATCTTATGAAACATCAAGGTATTTTTTTTTTTTTTTTAAAGGACATAGGAATTTATAATTAGAATTCACTAAAAGGAAACATGGTCCTCTTCAGCTTCTACCATTCAATCATAAATTAATTGTAGTCCATTTTTGCATTGTCTTTGTCTATTCACTGCACACTTCCATCATACCAATTCTTCACCACCAAAGAAGAAAGAAAAAATTAACTGGAGAAAGGTGAATTCCTGGAAGCTACATACCTCAGCTCATCATCCATTTGTCTGATAGTAGAACCACACACAATGTATAACTTTGCATCAAGAAAAAGTACTTGGCACTAACAGTATTTAGGAGGCCCAAACATCAACTTCTTATTTCTGTGTTGCTCAAGTGAACAATGTTAACAGTGCACGGTGCATATTTTATGTGACCAACTGTCCATTTGCCTTCCAGGTCAAGTCATCCGGCATACGAGTGGGCTCCACAAAGCGCAAGCGCTCTGAGCGTAAGGTGACTCGGATGGTTTCCATCGTGGTGGCGGTGTTCGTCCTCTGCTGGCTGCCCTTTTACATTTTCAACGTCACCTCCGTCACCGGCACCATCCAGCCCACGTCAGCCGTGAAGAGCGCCTTCGACTTTGTGGTGGTGCTCGGCTACGCCAACAGCTGCGCCAACCCCATCTTGTACGCCTTCCTGTCGGACAACTTCAAGAAGAGCTTTCAGAACGTTCTGTGCCTGAAGAAGGTGGCGGGCCTTGACGAGATCGAGAGGAGCGACAGCAGGGCAGACAGGAGCAGGATGGCTCACGACGCCGCGATCATCAACGCCAGCTTGGAGGTTCACAATGCCGCCCTCCTGAATGGCGAGCTGCAGACCAGCATCTGAGATCAGATCACTGGCATTGATCCATTTGGAAAGAGAAGAGACATAGCGCTGGAGCTTGAGGGTTCTCTGAATTAATGAGCAACCAGTGCACTTCTGGTGACCCTTGCTCAAGATGCAGGATGGGAAGATGATGTAAACAGCTGCTGTTCATTTATGACACATGGACAAAGTCCAAGTGTAAAGTAAACAAATTGTCGAGGGGCTCTCATAGTTCATGGAAAGTGCGCTTTAAATTGCAAAAGTGCAAGACTCAAGAGCAGCTGCACTGAAGCAAGGCTGGACTAACTGCTTTTCACAATTCTTTACAGTTTGAGTGTTGCTGAGCCCTGACAATACCAAGGTACAACAATGTCAATATCATTAAAATTCAAGCAAGGAATTTGACGAGATTGTGGATCATTCTGGATACAACAGACAAGTACTGGAATCTCGTTCACTCTCAGAAGAAATTAACAAAGGGTGGAGAGTCGACCATCATTATTTTTATTACTGGCCTGAGAACAGTTCACACTGATACAGTTGAATGTGGAAAAGCCGCTCAGGACTTTGGCTAAGATATCAGTTGGAAAATGCTTTGACTCTTTTGAGGCAGGACTTCCAAAACTACAACCTCGAAAAATTTCATGGTCATGTTTTATTCATTTTCTGCTGGTTTGCCTGGTCTTGCATAATCAAATGAGGTAACAAAACACCAAAAACCTCCTGGCACAGCATCCTGCAGCAAACAAAGGATGCTGTGACACTTTGAGTGGCTGGCATCTTTTTCGGAAGGAGCTGCACTGATGGGTACTCTCTGAATTCAAGGTCTTGGATTATTGATCAAGTGGAAGGGCTGGAGAACTATCTTTGCGGCTTCCCTGACTTTTCTTACTCCAGAGGAGCTTGGCTGTGTAAATAAAAAATGGCATCGGACTAAAAAGGGGTATGGCTTTGTGGCCGGCCTCATACAAAGACGGAGAGGACAGTTTTAAGGCCATGTTTGTGGGTTCCCTCATTTGTACTTTTTCATAGATCTCTTACAAGATCTCATGAGTTGTGCCCATTTGCCACCTGTGCGGCTGTAAAGAGGCCATTCCCCCTGTAAAATATTATGTTTGTCTCAACTTGATTCTCACCTTTGGTCCAGGTACACAGATCTTCAAATGTGGTGGAATGACTTTAAGTTTGTCTGGGTTGCTTTTGCTAAGAAAAAAGCTGGTGAAAGATGATGATCGGCGATGTCTTTAGCCAGCAATATGGAACCCGCAGTTTAAGATTGCCATCCAGTGACTGTTAAGTTTCAGTATCTCCTAGAAATCATGCAAAAAAAAATTACCCAATCCCTTAAGCAGGGCCAATAGACTAAGGACATGTAACTGATTAATTCTGATGAAAATACATTAAAAGGTCCCTGGGGTTTGTTTAAAATTTTAGTTTCAAGGCCAATCTGCAGTATTTTCCCAGACTCCCCAGTCAGCTCTGGGATCAGCTTAAAAATCCTTCAACAGTTGAGGTCACCGAGCACATCATTTAATTACCCTCTGCATTCCGATATTGACTAGAGTTACATTTTAACATCTTAAGCCTATACGATGTATTGATTATGATTGTAATTATTATTCATTGATTACAAAGGGCAGGAACTTTCAATACATATTCCACGTAGATATTGTCACCTTTTGATTAAAAAAGATTTTGTTATACTAGTGCGTCAAAACCAAAACAATACTATACCTGCTAATTGTGTAGGTCTGAAATTGAGAACATGTCTGATGCAACTCGAAAAATGGAAAACTGAGCAAAAACAGAGCATCAGAAATATTCTGTTTTGTTTGGGAAAAAAGACTGCTTTCGAATGAACTGGCTCTTTACTGTTAGGTGCATCAGAAACACATACAACATGATTTTAGTTACCCAGCAACTGCTATAGACAGCTGTGATGCATAGGCTAATTTGCCTCGATTCCTCTGTGTGCTCTTACCGACGATAGGGCGCGCTCCAGTTCTCGTTTGTTTTTGTTTTTTCATTCCAAAGTGCCGATAGAATTCACCTTCCCATTGATTTCTATCAATAGCATTAAATTAGGACAAAACACAGTTTACTTATTTTGCTTTTCCCCAAACACACCACTCAACACCTAGCACTAGAAACCAGCCCTTTGTGTTGTAAGGAGAGTCTGGTACCTCACCTCAGTTAGTAACCACACCCACAGCCCACTGTTCCACCCTCTGAGAAGCATCATCTTCTCAGAAATCACAGCTAAAAAGCTTAGTATGAAATGATGGGGCTAAATAGGCTGTATTTTGGAATTTTCTTGAGTTTTGGTGGTAATTAATTGTGTGACTTCATAGGAACACAGGTAATATATTGTAGTACTTTTAAGTACTATGGAGGAGATGAAAGTTGCAAAGTGACTGCATTTTTCACTAATTAATATTCTAAGGTAATATTTGTAAAATGAATCAAGCGTCACAGAATATTTCTATATCCAAACTCCAGCCTGGTGTTTCCCTTCTAAGCTGGAATTGTTCAGATTTCATGTTTTATTTATTTCCTTCTCATTTATGCACTGTGGTCATGAAACCTGTTTTTAGACTGGTGGTTTGACCTCCCTCTAAAAGCAGCAGCAGCAGCAAAAAAAAAAAGTATTTCTATGGCAAAGTATGTGCTCGTTCAAACCCCATTTAAATCCCACCTCGTGTGTGTTGAAACCTTTGGTGGCTCAAATTAAGGTTGGAAACATGTCATTTGGATTAGCATTTCTATCTGCACTTTCACTCTGTGGAATTGGAGGGTTGATGTAAATTTGCCTCGTTAGACAAACATTTACCTTCTGAACCAATGACTTTGTGTTTTTGTGCCATATTGTGAATTAGCCAAAAACCAGAAAATGTGATAATACCCACAACATCTGAGGAAAGTCCGTCTGTGTGTCTTCATTTGGAACTTGTGCTTCATGTGCTGCAGGGGGGGACCTCATTTCACACTAGCATCACTTGCTATCATAAAGGTATTTAGAGCGAGAAAGCCTCAAGTGCAAGAACCGTTCACCGCTAATTCTTCCTGATATCTCCCTCTCTCCTTGTTTCCACTCCTGTCTCTTTCTGCGGTGTGCTCGGCTAATGAAGAATAATACGAACTGACGCACATTTTACACCCACCCACCCAAACTGAAGTGTGCTGGAGGCCCAGTGAAGCAGACAGAAGCAAACACACTCTGCTCGTCTGCTCTCTTCGGGCTCGCGGCTCTTTGGATATGCTAACGAATGGATTGTCCTGACGTTTAATAGATGTTGATGAGACACTTGTACCAAAACCATTGTACATGTAGCATTAAAAAGAGCAGCCGAGATGAGGTCGGGCTTTTATGGGATGTGAAAGGGCAAAGCCAACAGTCACTTGGCTCAGCTTGTTCCTGCCGCTGTATAGTGTACAGATGAGAGGCGGAGGACGGAGAGCCTCTGCCTTCTCTGTTTGCTTAATTTCAGAACACGTGTCGATTTGCGAAGGGCTACGAGAGTGCACTCCCGAGGATGCACTCTTCAATATCAACTCTATGTATCGGTGGTAATGTTCTTGTTCTTGCATGTGCGCTAGCTAAAACCGATTTTGACTTCTGCCTCCTGTTTTTGCCACATCCTGGACAAGATTGGCCTGATGGTTGTCAGGTCAGTCTGGCTTTCAACACTGCTGTTCGCAGCTCAATCAAGAGCCCATCAGCTGCACTGCTTCACGCCATGGCTCAACAAAACAAAAAACAAACAAAGGCAATTGCACTCATGATTCCTTTCTTTTTCCTTTTCTTTTTTAAAAACTTGATCATCAAGCAAACAGGGAAATAATGGAGCTCACATAAAATATTTTACTTATTAGAAAACCTTTAAAATTAATTTTTAATATCAATTACAACTTCATAAAAAAAAAAGTCAGAACCTAAAATTTCTTACACATCAAATTTCTAAAGGTTTTTTGCAGGTGTGGTCCTCACTGTAAATTACAAACATTCTAAAGAAGTTGGAGAGCAATCTTACAGAAGTTACCATCAAACCTTATTCACATTTTAGAATGCATGTGTCTGTTTTATTTGAAGTATATGCAGGCTTTTCCTCTTATTTGATTTTATATTGTGGACATGGAATTGAAAAAAGGACAAAAGAGGACAAGACCTCCACTCACAATGAATCTTTGGTCCCTCCTCTGATTTATGTTGAGCCCATAAGAGCCCAAAATCATATCAAAGGTGCACCAGATTGGTCGGTGGTTGTCTGTGGGCCCTGAGCAATATATCCTCCAAGTGATCGCCTCAATGACTCTTGAAATGTATGTGTTGACCAGACCTGAGAGGCAAAGATACAGACAGATTTCCTGCAGAGTTTTTCCTTGTTATTGGCCAGGAAAAATGTCACAACTGACTCGATCAAATGAAGCCATGCTTGTTGTAGCTTACGCGCTGCTGTCTGACAGTGCGGCCATGGACATGTGCTTTTCTTTAATGTGCAGTAACTTATATCTGTGTGCCTTGGAACTTCTTAGAAGACCATGTTGGTGATCGATGTACAGCAACACAACACTGTAAAACGTTCCACCCCAAAACCAAACGACCAAAGGCCTTTGTAATGTAGAGACTCGTTGGTTTAACAGACAAACGCTGTGTATCATTTCCAGTCCTGCTTCTCTGAGCTTCTATGTTTGTGTGCTGCGACGTCTGAGAGGTGTTCAATTGTGACTCTTTGTTGTTGCGTGGAATATTTAATGTGATTATTGATTGTAATGGACCGGACGACTTCCTCGTCCGTGCGATTAAACATGCAGGTCACTTTCTGCTGCTATGGTCATAGCTGTGTTTTTCTTTATCTTTGCATTTGTGCGTGCGTGCATGCATGTGTGCTTCAGTTAGATTGAAGTCTGATGTGTACTTCCTAGGGGAATACTTTTCTTAGAGGCATTCTGAGTTTTTCTTTCTTTCTCTCTCTCTCTCTCTCTCTCTCTCTCTCTCTCAACTCTCCTAAAAATGACAAAATGTTGTAAACAAATGATACGCAATGTTGGATTCTAATATGTCCCATGGGACACAATAAGAAGAACAAACAAAGTAACACAAGTGATATCTTTTGAATGGCCCCAACAAAGAAACAAGCAGTAGATAAAAAATAATAATAAAGCAAACGATATTAATAGGCATTGTCCCCAAATACGATGTGTATGATAATAAATGGCTTTGTGTTTCTTGGAATTGCTCTGTTGTGTTTAAAAGTGGCCTTCTGCAGTTGACGTGTCGCCTGTTCTTTGTCGAGGGGGACTCGCTTTCATGTCCTTTGTTCTCTATGCAAATTTTAATCAGCACAACCTTCCCTTTCTCCAGGATAAAAAAATATTGTTAGAAAATCAGCCACGTGCTCGACACTGGCACCTTTTCAGAAATTATGACTAACGTGCTTTGTCGCAATTAAATTACATCAACACCGGGGGGAAGGTGGAATAACGAGGCATTCATTTCCCCCTCAGTGCCAGAAGGGCAGGTCAAGGTGTCGTTTCAGAAAATGTCTGTCTGATTGGACTTTATACAGGCTGTTTATGTGATCACGACCAGTGCGCCGCTGGATGAGTGACTGCAGACTGAAGAGGGGACTGATGAGGCCATCACGAGACCTGTCGACTTGAGCTCCTGACTTACAAGGTCTGACAGATTTTAATCAACAGGTGGCAGAAGTCAGGAGGAGGTCTGAAATGAGAAAAAGGGGACCACTGTTGCGTTTGGTTGTCGATATCAGCCTTGTTCTGGGTATCTTGAGAACCTAATAGGTTACTACAAATGTCAAAGCAGATTCTTCAGAACACCAAACAGCAAATAAATAAAGGAAGAAAAAGGAAAATGGTCCAGAGATACTGAAGAAGAGCACCCTGGGTGCATGCCGTGGAATTTGTTATCCGTTGGCAGTCGGTCCAGCTGCCGGACCATTTGCTTCCAAATTGTCTGTGTAGGTTCTCAGTCAGCCAGATCCTTGTAGTCTATAAGTGCTGGGTTACAGTCGACTGGACTTTGTGCTTGGTTACTTGGAGACATTTTGCTTTTCATCCAAAAGGCCTGTTTCGTTCTCAACTGAAATTCCAAGATACTGAAGAAGTCACAAGGTCCAGTCGCCTACAACTCTGTACTAAACCCTGTTAAACCTGAGCCATCAAATCACATTTTTGTCATCTAGAATTCAATGAAAAAATTTCTTGAAAACCAAGATTTCAAAAAGAAACCCTATTATTGCCGTTTCTAGATTTAATATATTAATTGTGGTGATCCACTTCCAACAATAAACATGGCTTGTTTGGTCAAATAAAATCTCCTAGTCAGCTCAACAGGCCTTATTAGACAAGTGTTTCTCTCACTCAGCCTAAAGAGGCTGATCTGGCTCTCTTTCCTCCTCCTTCTCCACCTGCTACATCTTTGGCAACAGTTCACCCCCTTGTGATTGGTCAGCCACTCACCGCTAGCGCTAGCTTTCAGTCGGTCGGCCTGTGACATAGAAAGCCAGGCAAAATCTGAATGACTCTTTCAACGTTGGAACGCAGAAAAACTCTGCTCACCTAGAAATGCGCACGTCGTTCGAGTTTTCGTACTTGGTGTATTAGTTGGCCTGTCATTAACACAAAAACAAAAAAACTTTCAATTTGGTTTCTCAAGGAGTATCTGGTCTCTCTGGCTTTATCTCCTAAACTTCTAACATGTTCTATCCCTCTAATGGACTCAATCCTGATCCTCTCCATCCTGATCTCTCTCAAAGAGAAGCTCAGTGTTTAATCTCTGCTCCTCCTTCCTTTTCTTCATTGCCTCTGTCTTTAAATCAAACAGCATCGCTGCTCTCACCACTTTTCTCAACAACCCTCCTTTCATTCTTGCTGTTGCTCTTTCATCGCCCATCACAGCAGGCACTTTACTCCACCCATCCCATCGTGTTTGCACGCACTTCTTCACCTTTCTTTCCACTCTCTGTCACTCCCTGTGACCTCCGTGTTCCACTTGAGTGCTTCTTATTCACACCCGTGTATTCTGTCTGGCTGTGGCTAATCTCCATTCCTCTCTTTTCCAGGGCAAACCTCCACATTTGGATAAATTATTCTAACTGTTGGTGCTGCATCTGGTGTGGAGCTCCCTCAGTGTCACACATGTGATTGCACTTGACTAATGTGTCCTTGTTCTTCTCTCTAACAAACTGAAAATAATGGGAACATGTGGAACATGTCAATCCCACAAATGTAGAGTCCATCCCTGCAGACACCTCAAACATTGAATTCTTACAACAATTAATACGCATGGATTTCCCCGCTCCTTTAAAAAGGAAAAGGTAATGCATAATTGTCGTGGTGATGCTTTTGTAATGCATTACTTGGAATATTTTGGTAATTCCGTAGCCATAAGATCTCACTGATGATTACATTGTTTGGGGGGAAAAAAACATTTTGAGGATGAGGATCAATATTGTCAACTGGCTGTCCAATCAAATGTGTTTTACACCATAAAACAAAAGTGAGGAAAAAGAAAACTGAAGAAGAAAATGAATGAAATGCTACTATGACAGTGTGGTAAAGGTGCTGCATATGCTATGAAAGGCTGAGAGTCAGTACTGGTGGTCCTCATTGGCTGTTAAAGGAATTCATTCCATCCAGCAGAGTGAAAACATGCTTGGTATTTACAATTCAAAAGCTCTGGGAGGCACGAACTGAATCAGGGTAAACTAATTATATTGACATCTAGACAGGAAAAAATAATTGTTTGCAGCCATGACAGAGATTTGGCAGCAACACCTGAATCCAAATTACATGCAGAACGGCACTTCATGTCTCCAAGCGAGTGTCCAGCGCCAACCTGATTCATTCTACTACAAGTCTTTGAAAAGAAAAGTTTCCCTCCAACTAGAAACGCAACAAACTATGACGGAGAAGTAGGTAGGATTTAATTTAATACCTTCCAACACACGAGCCCACTTGCTATAAAATTCCCTCATATCACGTCTCGCTCTGCCTGCCGCCTGCGTCGCCTCCACATGACTCACCAAAATGAAGGCTGCGCCAATCTGTGCTGCTGAGGACTCAGAATGTAATGTAATGTGCGGGTAGAGTCGTGCCTGTGGGTCTTCAAAACAGTGGTGACAGGAAGGGGGAATAAACGGGAGGGAAATGGGGATTAATTGCCCGAAGCAGTGGGAGAATTTCCACATCAACCCTCAGCATTCATGTGACTGCTGGGGGTAAAGTTGAGTTTGACTTTCCATATTGAAATTGTCAGCAAATGCCAACTATGATTCATTGACGCTATAGGTTTTTTTTTTTCCTTATAGATTTTCTTCTTACATCTTGTTTAAAATCACCCATAACTGCATTTACACCCACTTTAGACTTAAATGACCTGCATGACGAGAAGCTGCCATTTCAGAACGGCATCTTACAACAAACGAAAAATAATTTTTTTGCTGTGATCTGAGCTTCATCTGCATTTTGGGGGCCATCGGAAAGAAATGAAAGCCAAAATCACACCAGCACATTTTATGGAGATCTGACCTGGAAAATCAGAAGTGTATCTGTCCCATCTGTCTGCCTAAACTGCAGGTGCATTGCCCGAGATCCAATACACATCTACTTTGTTTCCACATATATAGAGAGGGCCGACCTGACATCACACAACTCGGATGGATTTATTCCACACTGACAAGTTTGTGTTACAGATCCAATTTGCGATGCTTGAAAGTAAAAAAAATAATAATAATAAGCTCGGAAGTCGGAGCCGGGTCACTTAAAGCGTGAGGTGTATATCCAGCCGGAAGATACGCTCATGAATAAAAGAGAAAAGTGCAAACTATGTGAGAAGAACATGTGAAGTTCCTCTGACCAAGTTGGGTTCAAAGAGAAAACTCTTCAAACAAAGGCATGGCCTAGTTTTGACTGTCACTCTTTCTTTAATCCTGCCACTGTTTCTTTCCTCACATTTTCACCTCCTCGTCACAATCACATTGTGGGCTTCGTTGTTGCTATCTTTTTTGGACCACAAACGCTTTACCTTGTCAAACCGCGACAGAACGTCACGTCAGTATTTCACCACTGTGGGTTGGGATTGTTCATGTGTCAGCAACAAAACCTGACCCTCTTTGTTTTAGCGTGGCATGTCGTGATTGGTGATTAGAGCCATTAGTACATCAGCGAATCTTTGTTCTTACCCTGTGTGTCACGTTGAATTTGGGAGCCAAGCACAAGAAGAGAACATTTTGGTGGATCCCTTTTGAGCTGATTGGAACTGCAGTACAAACCATAATATGCAAGTTGGTTCATTACCACTAGACTACCATTATTAATAATGAGTATCCAAACTAATAGTACTTGCAGTACTAGCAGAACAACTTTAATAGCTTCATGCTTACTTTTCCAAGCACATCTCAGGTTTTCCTGATGTTTTCTTCCCTTTGATCAAACTTTATAAAGCAGTTTAGTCACTGAGATTTCAAGGGTAGGTTCTTAGAGAGTTTCTGAAGAAACACTGGGGTGGCATGAACATTGTGGAACCAGTCAGCACTCTTTAAATATATATATAAAAAAAAAAAAAAAAAAAAAAAAAGCTTCAGGCATCCCTGGCAAAAACAGGATGCTAATATGCAAGCTTGGAAGCAAACAATGGCATCAGAGTGTGTGTGCGCTGCTTGACAATAGCTTCGTCAGCACTGCTCATCATTGTGTACAAGGATCAGCACCAAAGTCTGTTATCTTCTGGTTATTATCCAGAGAGGCATCTCTCCAACAAAGAGCTGTAGAGAGGTTTTGAAAGAGGCGGTAAACTTTCCAGTGTGAGGAGCAACACCAGTCCAGCACCAGCACCCACTGGCTGGTCACTACATATCCTGGTTGTGGATCAGGAGTCACGAGAAACTACCTTCATTATCATTTTTCTTTGAACAAGAAAATTCAGCCTATTTTCACTATAGTAGCATCTAGCTATAATTTCTTTATAAGCAGCCGCTGAGACTCATAGCAGCTTATCCATTTCTGGTCTTCACCAGTAGCTTTTTCTGTATTTATTTTTTTTTGTTTTACAGCAGCTGGCAGCCAGAAGTGCCCTCCTTCCTCTTTAATCTTTAAGGGGTAGGCAGGTTAATGGAGGGTTAAAGTGTTTCTAGAATCCAGGGGAAATTAAGAGCAGTGTAAATGAAATGTTTGACAGATGGATGAGGGAGGTTTCAACAGGTACTGGAAGTGTCGGGCTATTAGTGATGGAGCATCACTGTCAAGTTCTCATTATAGAAAATGATCAAACGGATTTGTGGACGAAATCCTGAAAGATGTCGCTGAAAACAACTCCCCTCAGACTTTTCCTATCAGACCTTCTCCAGAATGACTGCTCTCAATCTCTGCACGCTCATCATCTCAACATCTTGCCTTCAATGGCAACGCCTGACGCGGCTGTCACGAGCTCTGGCAGAGCTGTTCTAAAACGGCAATTCGTCTGAATAATGCATGTTGGTTGATGTGGTTTGTTCTTAAACTCTTCATGCTGTCGCCATCTACTGGTCTTCACTGGTATCGCTGGGGGTGCGAGGGGGGGTGGGAATATTCGACTCTCCCACCTCGGGGAGAAAAGATCTAAGGAACTGCTGTGACAACACTGTTACCTGGAAAAGCTTTTCTGAGGTAGTTAACAGAACAAAAAAAAAATGTGAAACTGCAGTGTGACGCTTTTCTTAATATGCTTGCTTGAAGCGACCACCAGTAATCGTATCAGAGGCATTTCAATTCTGCCTCTCCCCTTTCACACTAAACTGAGCTGGCTGCCAAGTCACTGATTTTGTGAAAAATCTGGGTTTACTGCGTTTCACTCATACGAGCTTGCTTCCTTTTTCATCCTCTCCTGAATTTGACTACCCACCTGCAGCGGGTCTATTCTGAGTGTTCAGGTTTCTGTAGGTGGTTGATTAATAAGAGGTGAGAACCAGAGGACGGTGGTTTCTCTCCCTTTCTGTCTGCAAAACGTCCGTTTTCTCCCCTCTGTCACTGCGTCCCGGTGTGACCCGCCCTGCACCCTGCATCTCACGCAACCACATTTTTCTATTATTTAAAATGTAGGGGAAAACTGAAGAAAAGGAAATCTTATTGCAGAGAATCCCTTCATGAAATGCACACGTAGGAAAAGCCCAGCGTGAGGTGGTCCAAGACACACTGCGCCTTTCAGGTCAGCTGCTGTTGCATGTCAAATGTGAAGTTTCAGTGTGAGTCAAACATGGAGCTGAGTCACCATTTTTTGATGTGCATACCCAAATTCAGGCATTTTGGGATTTCTGAGTCTCACACAAGACTGCGTCAGTGTCAGGACATTTACATAAACATGTACACAAAGTGGAAGTTTCACAGTTTTACTACACAATTGCTAAAGTGTGAGGTTGAGGGACTCCTGTAGTGTCTCATATAATGGATTTCATTCAGGGAGGTGAGCTGGTTGGGTACAAATGTTAAAATCTCTCTTTTTTTTTAATCTATTCTGTGTTTTGATGAACTAGTGACAGTTATGTGGGATAATGCGGCGTAACGCTTGAATCCGCTTCCTTCACACATTTTTAACGGTTCCCTTTTCTTTCTTTGACACGCACGCCTTCGGTTAACTGTCGACACACGTCGAGCCAAATTAGTCAAAAACAAAAGTAACACCTTTTTAATCACAACGAAGAATTTCCTGCGTCTGCCGACAGCTGCAAACAAAAGCTGCCTTAAGAAAAGCACCAAAAAAGGAGGTAAAAAATAGGGCACTCTAGTCCTTCAATAGCAATACACTAAAGTCCTACAAAGGCTTGTTTAATCCAGCAAAAAATTATTTGAATCTTCTGCCTTCCTTTTGAAAACCTTAAAAATGAATACAGGACAAGTTGCACAGCAGCTGAGGATGCTGACACAACAGCTCTCTAGGACCTTCCAGAGCACAGCTCAACCAAAATATATACCCAGGTTTTTCTGTTTCGCATGTTTCACATCCTCAGGTGTTCGTGCGGCGTAAAAATAGCTCGTGCTCGGCCAACAATTAACCTGTACGCTGCCAGAGATACTTGGTTCCTTCAGCAGCCTGAGCAGAGGAACTCAGCCATGTGGCTCCGTGCTCACTGAGGAGTGAAACGCAGGCCAGAGCATTTTCACTTGCCTTCTTCATTTTCAATTGCAAGAGCAGTTTCACTCTGATGAGGAGAGAGTCACTTTAATCACAGAACATATCTCTGCAGTCATTTGACACTGACACACACACGCACACGCACGCAAGTACGTGTCATTGAGTCAGTCAGGCCACTCCATTGCCATTGCTTGGGCTCTGTAGTTTTGAAGATTAACCGAGACGTTAATTGTGAGGAGGCCAGAAACTAAAACTGGAGGTAAATAAACTGATAAACTGGAACCAAAGCTATATTTTTTTCCTGTCTTGACCAAAACACGGTTGTTGTGTTTCCGGCTAGGAATGCCAACTTACGTGCTAGCACACAGTGAACGCTCTCAAAAATGTTGAGAGGTGGTCGGGTAAAGATTCGGTCTGTCCAGTGACTGTGTTTAAAGATGGACGGTGAAAGAAACTTAGTAACTAGTTTGACATCAAAGATTGAATCTAATCTAATTTGTACTCATCTTTTTTCTAAATATTTGAAATAATACAGTAAAATGTTGATCTGCTTTAAACAGATGGCTGCATAAGGACTTCACTCTTCAATAGAATATTACTAACTAAAATACGCAGCTGACAGACTTATCTGCCCTGCTGAACCATGGCATACAATAAACTATAAAACTATAAATAAAATTGAAATCAACTTTGTGTGGAAAAAAATGAATGTTACATTAGGAAAGAGGATGTGATTAAATGCAACAAGGACGGACAGCTGTGTAATAGCTGTTTGCTCAGTGGAGCTTGCTTTTGTCTAAATGTAGCACAAAACATCTAGAAAGTGAAATAATATTGTCTCTAAACTCTGACAATCCATGCAAAAGAAATAAATGTGAATATTTTTCACCTGCTTTTCTTACAAGTTTGGGCAAAATGATTGTCATTCGTCTGTATTTATGCTGTACGTTCACTGTTTGACTCACTATTTACTGTAAAGGAAGATTCTCTTATATGGTCAACGGCGTCCTTTGATACACTCGCATTTTATACAAATTTCTCAAAAGTCGACAGTGCGAGAAGACGTGCCAGTGGTCTTGGGTCCTCCTCACAGTGGGAAGGGGGAAGTCCCAAGTCAAGCTCTCACACAAGAAACCTTCTGACTCTCGTCTCTCCAAAACCAACTCTCCTCCTGCTGCTGCAGCTTCATCTCCACAGGTGAGTGGCCCCTCTACACACGGCAGCTCTCGCCAACGAGTGCCGTGTCGTAGTTTAAAGTCCCAATATGTTTGTACGTTAGTTGCGCATCTTACAGCTTTTTATCTTGTTTTTTTTTCTAAATTGGCATCTTTGCCATGCTCGAGTCTTGTGATTGTGACGCCTTTTTAGAATATCTAGAATGAAGGTAGAATTTTGCCAGTCAGCCATTCTTGTCGACAAGCTTGGACTGTTAAGATTGTTAGCATTTATGAACAAACACAGCTCCCCAGTGTGTGTGTGTGTGTGTGTGTGTGTGTGTGTGTGTGTGTGAGAGAGAGAGAGAGAGAGAGAGAGAGAGCGAGAGAGAGAGGGGCTGGGAGAGAGTGAGAGAGCAGTAGAGGGTGGAGGAGGCTTAGATCTGTTTGCTGTTTCCACTTGGCTGACTCAGTTGCTCATTGGAGCGGAAATGGCAGAGTGAAGAGAACAAGACATGATTTCCTTATTTATTTGTTTTTTGTTTTTTTGAGGGGGGTCTTCACATCACACAGATCAGTGTTTACAGGTCAACAAGCCGTTCTCAAGCAGCAGAACCTGACACCCAGAAAAAAATGTCAAGCGGCAGCAGCAGAGAGGACAAGGCATCTCAGGACAGGAACTGAATGGAAATGACCTCAATGCAGAAATTCATCGAAGCACAAAAAGAAAAAAGAAAAAAAAAATTCTGGTAAAGACCCATAGACAGACAAACTTGGCGGGTGTTTGGTGGAACCTTGTGCCTGTCACACACAAGCAGACCAGTCAGACGTCGGGCTGCTAGTTTTGCCAGGTAGCTACAGGTCGAGGCTTCCAAGGTTCCTGGGGCAACATCACGACTCACTATTCGATCCAACTGTACTCTGGCCATAGACACTTGACAGGGAAGAGAAACAAAGTTGGGAAAAGCCAACTTGCAAAAACCAGTCGGGAGTGGAGCAGCAACAAATCCGTCTGAGGAAAGTAGACGTCAGTGGCAGATTGACTTTATTCTCCTGAGGTAGAAAATGCTAATCGGTTTAGCTTCTTCTACTTCCTGATCTCCTGCTGTGATTTCTGAGAGCAGATGGAGGAGACTCAGTGACTATCAATGAATTTAAATTTCAAGATAAATTTGAAGATGGCCATCAGCCACCCGACAGCCACGCAAGGTTTAAACCAGATCATCATTTCTAATTCAAGGCTTTTTCAGAAATATTTGCTGTTGAGAGGATTATTGAATTGAATTTATTGTCCAAAGGCCTTCCCTAGTGAGTCTCAAAAACTGTTTTTAATTCACTACATATTGATGAAACTGTCCTATAAATGGTTCCTCCAGCTGCACATCTGAGGGCAGATATGACAGCTGAATAATTTACGCCGGCCCACCCTCCACCGATGCATAACTTCTTTTTCAAAGGATTTTTTCATCCATTAGAGAAACTCAAAGCTGCATCGATTCATGCAAATAGGAACCGAGGAACTTCCAGAGGAAATGTATTTGTTGCATAATTAATCAGTGGGCCACATTCATCTTTAAAATATATTTTTCCCCTGATAAAAATCGTTTTAAATTCTTTTTTTTTAACATAAATAATAACTTGCTTCTTTTTTTTCCAAAAAAGGACGCCGCTTTGCTCGTCACACTCTCTGATTTACTGCACATTTATTGGGCAAGCTTTGCAAGGTTTTCTCTTGAAAGGGGGGATGTCAAGGTGGGGACGGGTGGGGGACACGGAGGCAGCGGTTTGCTCTCACAGTTGGCAAATCGCTCGGAACACATCAAATGATAATGTTTAACTGTTGCGAAAGGAGACCATCCCCTGCAATTATCACGCATTAGCGGCGCTAAATGGAAAAAAGGCCGGATTAGTCGGTTTGACCCCTCCGAGTGCTTTATGCTCAAGGGCGTCATCCATTTCTGCGTATCCATTCAATGGATGCATCGTCTGCATTGTGGATGGCCAGCTGCTCACCAACCCACCATTCACACATGCACTCACGCACGGACCTCGCAGACAGAGAGCGTAGTGGGGTCCAGCGAGGTCCTCACTTTCTCAGGTGACCTGCGGCGCCCTCTTCCCTCTTGTGTTGGAACTGGGAGCTTTTTTTTGGAGTGACACTGCGTCAAACGTCCATCCGTCCCTCAGAGGTGTCTTCCCTCTGGCCTCTTTGCCACATCAGATCTTTTGCAGCAAGTCAACTGAAGTTTGCAAATAGATTTCTAATTAAAAAAAAAAGGGGTAAATATAATGTTGCAAGGTGGCTGGATGGCTGTCATTTCCAGTTTGAAATCCAGCACATCCGTCTTGACAAGCTCTCTCGTCACGTAACCAGTCCCTTTACTTTAAAAAAAAATAAATAAATAAAAATAAGTTTGAAGATGAAAGTTTTTCTTCTCAGCAAACATTTTCAGTGTGCTACTTACCGATTGGACGTATAAAATTGAAACAAAAACAAACAATTATTCGTGATCACTAACCTGTGGCTATTCCCAAAACTAGTGGCTGTTCCTCATGCAGTCTGGGTGGTCTGGGACTGGAGGTCTGGTCAAGGCAGGAAACTCACCACCAGTTCAGTCGTAACGCTGGATGAGAATCTGATAAAGAGGGGAGTGAGGTGGTTTTAAGGACGAGGACAATAGATGATTTGTTTGAGCTCATCTCACGTGTCCGTCTGATAAAAGAGCCCATAGAAAGTGTTAAGGATGAAGAGGCAGAATACGGTGGTTTCTCCTCTTCCCAGAAAGGCTGCGTTCAGACTGCAGGCAAATCTGATTCAAATCAGATTCCTTCTCAAATCCGAGTTTTATGGCTGATGGTCGACAACGTTTTTAGCAAGTGTCCAAATGGCACCTGGCTCTGTTCAGACTGGCCCACATTATTGACCCATCTGTAGCAACGACGTTGGAGCGGAGGCGTCGTCCAGCGTGTCACGTCATATAATTGCGACAGCGACAAAAACTAAATTGACCTGTTGCGATACATACCCTTGAGCTTCACTTAAATGGAGCTATTTCCCCACAGACTGATGAGCCAGTGGGTTTCCTCCTCTGTCCAGGGACTGCTGTTTTCTACTTCTTCTGTCCACTCCATTACGATACAACTTTGCACCTGGAATGACGCTTCTCTGGTCTGGCACATTGGGTCTTGTGTCGCAAAGAGTGACGTCACGGACAGTCAAAACCAATCGGTGTGTTTGGGGCTGTGGTTTCAATCCGTTTTGCAAAAATCGGAATTCATGTGATTTGTGACTGTTCAGACTACAAAAGAGCCATCCGGTTTCAATCTGGATGGGCTAAAATCGGATTTTGTCTGCAGTCTGAACGCGGCTTAAGAGTTCTTCCTGCTAGCTCAAGGCCTCCTGTTAGCTCCAAAGTGCCTCTCAGTTTCATTCACCTCCAGCCAAGGGAAAAGCCTATGTATGCCAATGCCAATGTATTATCCAATACGCCGTGCTTGTGTTTCACCAGATGTTTGTGTTGTTTTGTTATTGTTCTTTCATCAGTCCAGCAGAACTGATGGCTCGGAAGTGTCCCGGCGGTCACTACTGGGACTCCTTGGTCAAAGTCTGCGCGCACTGCCGTGAGAACTGCCAACAAGCCACTGTCAGCGCAAGCTGCCACAACTACTGCGGTGAGTTCACGTCGAGACTCCATTGTGTTCTTGTGTGTGTTTTATTTGCGACATATCTGTCTTTGAATGGTGTCAGACTGCCAGGATAAGTTGTTCTGACTGGTTTCGTCCCACTACTGCTGCTGCTCCAGAGTCCCTCGAGTGTAAGTCTGGCCAATACTACGACAGACTGCTGAAGACATGTGTGAGCTGCTCTGCAATCTGCTCACAACACCCACCAGAATGCTCCGAGCACTGCAGTGAGTACTGATGATGCCCCCCACCTCTCCACACAGACAAACACACACACACGTAGGGGGAATTCCAGGCATGTCGCAGCAGCGAAACCCTGCTGTCTCTCTGCATTACTTTTGCTGTTTCACTGCCTGCTGGAGGTGGAAAGCAATCAGTGAATTCACCCATCTGCCCCTTTTTCTATTGCCACTTCTCCTGCACTCAAGGTTGAAGGGGCTGCTAGAGCCTATTTCTCCCAGCTGTCTGGGTGGTGAAGTCAAGGCCACCATCCATACAACGAAAATGTCAGATTGATCCAACTGAATGTAGCCAGCGGAAGTTGCATACCCCGGCGTACAAATACAAAAACAAACAAACAAAAAAATTTCAGGAAACAGGTGTGCGTCCTTTCTTTTAGGTGGCTTAATGGCAGGGAACAAAAAAGAAAAATGCCCCTTTAAGAGTAATAAAAGTATACATAAAATAAAACAATAATAATAAAAAAGTTCAGCAAAAAATAAAAAATGAAAAAAATACAGCAGTGGCTGCAGATTGACAACCACAAAAAAGACACTCAAAATCCAATCACATCATCAAACGTATATAAACGTAAAACATATTTCAATAAATAAAAGAAAATAACTTACACGGACAGAACTAAAATCAATGAGATGCTTGATCCGCTCGACACAATCACCTTTAACTGAAATGGTATACTTTAAATGCGTGATATTCAGTCACGCTTATTCCCCGATTAGCCGTTTCAGTATTCATGGCACGTGGCTAACGCACACTCACTCGTACACACTGAAACCTGTATGTTTAACGTTTCACCCCACCTCGTAATGGCCGTACTTGGCTATACTTCAAATCCTCACGACTCGGTGAACACATGACACAATTAACCCACGTCCATGACCGAACACTTTTTCTTATTCGTGTGTAAAGAAAAACATAGAAGAAGAACAAAAGAACGCGAAGAACTCTGTAACTCGCACCCGGCGGAACGATAGACTGCCGCCTGGTGGCAGCCGTCCACAACGACATAAAACATAACGGAGACCCAAGTAGGTTTACCACAGATAGCACATAATTCCACTAAGACAAATAAACATTATTTTCACTGGTATATAAAAATAATAATAACAATAATGATAATTCCATGTTGAAAGAGTGTTTGTCAAAGACCCGTCTATTTTCTAATGAAACACTGAGAAGGAACCGAAATTAAACCATCCCAACATACGAATATAAATCTGAAACCAACGGTAACAATGGTATCTGATATTTGAAACTGAGAAGCCTGTACAGATAAGGTATTTATAATATACCTATTATTATTATATATAAGTTTTGCCATCTACCACAGTGTGTCTTCAGACCAGGAACCAGATGAGCATCCTTGAGAAGTTTTGGTTTCTGGGGGAAGCAGCGAGGAACAATATAGCATCAAGACAAGTCTCATTTTCAGGGTTAAATAGATGTTCAAACCCCTGTAAACAATCTTTAAAGTGTTCACCTTTTCAAACTGAGGCCAGTCTCTCACCGATCCGCATCGGCTCAATGTAGAAATCAAGGAGGGTGTTGCACCTGGAACATCCATCACATCTCATTTACTCACGTCTACCGATACCCTATATTTTCTCCCACTTGTTTTCAACTGCATCCAAACCTCATTTTCTTTTCTGTTTTATTAACTTTGCTTCCTTAATGTTCTTTCTACATTATGTTATATTAAGCAATTGTTTCATTGCAGTTCGGAAGCCCCGTCAATTTGCACGTTCAAAATAAATTGTACAAATCATTAAAAAAAAGTCTGTTAAAAATTGGAATGTTTGCAGCGAGGGGTGAAACATTTTGAAAGCAACGAAAAGAACATTGAATGCTTCAGAACTGTAGTCTGATGAGGGATGGGAATGGGAATCTTATTTTTTTCCTTAAACCTTTGCAACAGTGTTGTCTTCACATAATTCCTTAAGAATAAACCCAGTGCTGCTGCTGCTGCTGTTTCTGTGTCTCAGCTACGACGACTCCTTTGACAACTGAAGCACACCTGGTCACGACGCTCGGACCGTGTTCCTCTGTGCTGATGTGCCTGGATAACTCCACCCTGCTGGTGTACTCCCTGCTGGCCGTGAGCCTGCTGCTGCTGCTCCTCAGCCTGTCCTTGGCCCTGGTTGTCTTCCTGAGGGGCGATGGGGCGAAAACACCGGAGCCGCGGCCTCAGGAGGGCGTCAACACGAAGGAGTCGGTCACACAGCACGTCCAGGAGGACGGGCAGCCGCCGCAGAGCTCTAAAGGTCAGTGTAGGAGGGAATAAAGAGAACGTGCTGCAGCACTGAACTTTTACCTCACTCACATCCTTCAATCCAGCATCATATTTTGCACCAGTTTATGTGGACCACAGAAAGATTAGCGAGCACAGCTGTTGAAGCTATTGATGGTGTGAATAAAGAATAAAGTTTGTTTCCTCTTGTCCCCCAGAAATCGCACGCAACTACAGCCGCCCCACAGAGCGAGAGCCGTCGGACGACTCCATCCCGACCGAGACCTGCGTGTGCATTCATTGTTTTCCCGATCTGAAGTCAGTCGTCCACAGCGGCGAAAGGCCGTACGTGTTATACCCCAACTTGGTCACATATAAAACTCCGGCCCAGAATGACACAGCACACCAGACTGAGGTGAACTTTGCAGAAATGATGCAGGGGCATGCTGCGGTGAGATAAGACTCGCACACCGTCCTCGTCTCCAAGATCAATAACATCAACAGAGAAAACTCAGTCAAAGTCAAAGTTGTGATGCAGGTTGAGAATGTGAAAGAAGTTGTGTTAAGAAGCCGCTTTGGTCTCTCCCTGTCTCTCAAACACACACACACACACACACACACACATGGGCAGTAGTCATTTGAAAGCTGATTTCATTTGCTGGAGATGATTTTGCTGCAGATTAGGAAACAAGTGTCAATGGGCTACTGGTAACCTGACCAAAACAAGTGAGACACACCATCCAAAAAAGTTGTGATGTATGTATTTCTAGGTTGATGATTAAAACTGTAATTCTGTGCCTTTGTTTACTTTTTCTATTCATCACTAATAAAAGCTGGAAGTGGAAAACTCTCAAAGTGCTAGCAGATTGTTGTGCGTTAAGCTACATTATACAAACACTGACATGGTTGTGCGAACAGGGATGTTGACAGTGAAAGGTCCAATGACCACCAAGGAAATCTGTCTGGCCAAATGTCTCTGCAGACTCTTAACATCAACACGTGACCCCAGGCCAGAACCAGGACCAGATTTTAAAACCACAATAAGTTAGCCACTTACTTCCTGTTCAGCAGAACTCTGCTGCTGCAGCAACTATTTGCTTCTTGTTCTCATGGTCCAGCAGCAGTTTGTGTAATTCATCACAGAAGCAGCATTAACTATTTGGGCATAATGAGCTCACCTGGCATTGACTGCTGTGACTGAAGTCTCTGGTGGCCATTGGCACGGAGCTGAATCAGTGAAAAAAAGGGATACAATGTAAGGGTGGAGGAGCGGGAAAAAAGTTAACCATGGTTTTTTTCTGAACAAAACAAATCCATCCATCCATCTTCTTTACCTGCTTCCTCCTGCACTCAGGGTTGTAGGGGTCTGTTGGAACCTATCCCAACTGTACTAAACAAATCAAACCAATCAAATGTCACAGAATGCACTGAGGTTAAGGTGGCCAGAAGTCTTTCAAACTGCCTCATCGTCCTCAGTTAGCGGCTTGGACATCGAAAATCAGAGTTTGTCCACAGCCACAGGGAGTCACAAACAAGTTTTAATTTCTGGACACTCCTGAAAATGTTTTGCGACAGCCTAGGACAACAGGATGACCGCAAATTCTGAGTCCCCCGCCCGAAGTAAATTGACTGCATTTACATGCCGCTTTTCAGCAGAAGGTTGGATGGTCTTGATGGTAAAGTTGAGGCACATGGTATCTTGAAGAGGTTTTCAACCTCTTATCACAAAGTCTTGAGCTCAGTTGAGTTCAGTTTCATAGTGATGGTGAAACGCCTTCAAGATACAAAAAACCAAAAAAACAACCCAGCCCAGCTGGCTTAACTTAACCTTCAACGTAGTACAAGTACAAAGACCTGTATGGAAGTTAAACAGTGCCAGGCAAGGCAAGGCAATGAAAACATGCCCCATATGGTTGCCGCTGGTCGTCTGCAGGGTGACCAGTCTGCAGCTAGCGTAGCGTGAACCGGTGTCACGTGGCCAATCCCATCGTACCTTGATTGGCCGGACGTCGAACGGATTGAGTCCTGGCTCGATTGCTTCTCCCTTTTGACCCCAATCTTGAAGCTGAATTTTTTGAGACAACAAATTTTTTAAGATGTTACTTCTTTTTTTTTTTGCAATTCATATGCATTACAAAATTCAGTGCTAAAAATTTGTTGGTTCTAAAAATTCAAAGTCTGTTTTTGATGCTAGAAAAATTCAGTGTTATAAATTCAGATTCAAAACCCGATGGCACTGTTTTAACTTCCATAGACCTGGACGACTGAGAACCTTCCCAGACAAAAAGCTGTTTGGACTTAAAAAAACATCAAATGTTATAAAGTCTAGATTCTATATCAGGCTGAGTCCACACATTGCTGAATCAAATCACATAATCTTGTCAGCCGTCGCAGTGATGTTACTTCCGGAGGGGAACTTTCAATATGAAAAACTTTGCAGGGGACTGGTGTGTTCTTACTGGTGCTGGGCAGCCACCCAAAGGAATGTAGTCATACCACATCAAGAAACATCAGTGCTGCTCTAAATCTCAGCAGAGCAGCAGGTGCGTCACGAGACTTCGACTTGACTCATCAGACGTGTTCAAGTTGGAAAGAACACGAGGCACAAGGAAATCTTTACAGATATAGATTTGTCTTTATTTGAGTGTCTTTCAATCACTGTGTCCAGTTTCTTGCAGCAGTTACACATGTGCACGAGGAATGACCAGACCGGACCAGACCAGACCAGACCGGACCGGACCGGGCCGGACCGAGGAGCTTCCCCCAGCCCCCTCCCCCTCGCTGTGGCCGGCCAGAAAAACAGAATCACCTTTGAAGGTTTCACCATTTGTCTCCTACATACAAACTGTACATACAGTATATACATATACTGTATATATATATATATATATATATTTATCTTTACATACATCATTAACATGTAGGGCAGGAGAAATAAAATAAAATAAAGAGGAATCCCATCAAACTGTGATACCCAGCTCAGACGGCATGCTGTATTGAAGTACTGATTCAGTACACAGACAAACTGCACATATGCACGCGCACGTGCATACAAACACACTCCTGCGCGCGTGCATACAAACACACACACACACACACACACTCGCACATCCCCCCACTACCCTTTTATGCACAATAACACCTGCTACACGAACACACGTACACTAAACTTTTCGTGGTCTTTTTTTGTTGTTTTGTTTTCTCTTTCACATACACGTGCACGCACAAACACACCGAAACTATAGCGACATGCGGCCGGCGGTTAGACACTGCAGGATCTGACTCCCGATCCTGTTCTAGACGCTCTGCTCCTCTTTTGCATCTTTTCATCTTTTTTTTTTAATCATCATTATTATCATTTTTTTTTTTATTTGTTTCACTGTTTGCCTGAAATGGCCACACAAAGGGGAGGGGCGCTGTTCACACAGACACGCCCCTCCCCCGCCCGAAGAAAATGAAATCAAATCAAAGTGAAATGGAGCCATGGAACATTACATTTTCACAGGTGCAGCTTCATTATATATATTTTTTCCTTTCTCTTTTTGTGTGCACGAGAGAACACGACCGCACGATGTGACACAGAGTGAGAGTCCGGGGAGAATGCCATAACTGTAAACAAACACCTTAAATTACAGTATGTATAAAAATATAGAATATTTTACTGTCATTTACCCACAACCCCACCCCCACCCTCTGTGACTGTCGGAAGCAGCATGAGAGGCAGATTCTCTGTTTTCTGAAGTGTCAGGTGACTCCAAAGCACCGGTGAACCCCGGCTGGAGAATGAGCCGTCTTTAGGTGTCAAGTGAAGGTTGTTTTTTCTTCTTTTTTTTCATCTGTTTGCACTGAACAAAAATGCATAATAAGACAACTTCCGTCCTTGAAATATGTGTGTGTGTTTTTTATGCTTGGGTTGTGAGCGTGGCAGATGAGATCTGTGCTTGTGTCCGGAAGTTGCCAGTTCACTTGAGTCCACTCCGCTCCACTAAAACAGGCTCTGGAACAGCGCGATGAAAAGGCGTCCGCTTCGCTTTTGCTCGCTGAGCATCGGACGGGATGTCGGTGAAGAACAGCATTTGTGATTAAGTAAACCCTCGCTCGGCTGAGAACGATACGAAACAACCAAACCCTCCCGCCGCTCTGCCTGACTCTGCACTCACAGTTGAGAAACACAGCTGCTTTTCTCCTTCATGTCCTGAATTCAAGTGAAAAACTCTCTGTAAAAATCCCCCTTTTCCACACAGCTCGCTTCAAGTTCGGCCTTTATCGTCCTATTTCGTTGCATGCTCCTGCGCGGCAGAAGCTTCCATTAGAAAGCCTTTGAGTGGACTTGGGTAATATATGTACTGGCGGTGGCTTTACGTTGGAGTGAGTTGGAGATTGGGCTCAGCTCGGCGGCTGTCGCCAGGCCACTACTGTCACTCCGTTTGTCCTTGTTCTAACTAGAGCAGCAGAGGCGGCGCCACCTCCCATGACTCCCTCTGCTGGCGGAGGGATGCAGGGAGCTACTCGTACTCCAGAAACTGTTTGTGGTAAAACAAAAGGTACCTGTTGGTAGAAGAGGGAGAAAAACATCAGAGTGTATAGAGAACGAGCAGTCCCAACAATCATCCCGGATGGAAACTATCCAGTCGAATCAGGTCCATTCTGTGACATTTGGGAACATCTAGTGGTCAAAAAGGGAACTGCAAATAATAATAACAAACGTTTACCTATATGCAGAATCAATCAGAGATGGTTTTATGCTGTTGCTAGCTATAGACATCACATACACGTGTCATAATATATATTCATATTCATGATATAATATGTTGTACTGCATAAACTGCACTGACCCAATGTACAGTATATCTGTCTACTTCTTGGTATTGGAATACTTTATTTTTTTACTTTTACTTTATATTGTATTGTCTCTCTGTTGTTAGATTGATTTTATTGTTCAACATGAAAAAAAAATATCAAATGGAAAATTGCAACCAGCAAGTAAGCAGGCAACTCCTGCATTGCTCCTCCTCCTCCATTATTACTAGCAACCTGCTCTTCATATAAAAATATTCTTCTCTGGCTTTGGGCTGTTTGGGCGGGGGTGGACACGACCAATCATCTATCACTTTAATCTTCTGCATCCTATTCACTCCGACTAACTTCATGTCCTCTTTCACAACATCCATAAATGTCCTCTTTGCTCGTTCCTCTAGGGCCTCCCGCCTACCACATCCTGCCAGTTCAACAAAGAAACGAAATGAAAATGTGGAAGAAAAACATGTAGAAGCTGAGCTCGGTTAGGAACACTGTCAAGTGACCTTAGAAAACATTCGCGCGTATTCTGGACCAGTAAAAGTTACGGAATGGACCTTTAAGAGCGAGTCAGTGCGGCCTGGGTGGCTCACCCTTCACTGTCCAGCACGTCCTTGATGCTGGCCTTGGTGATGATGGCGTCGTCACATTTGAACCACTGGTCCTTGTGCTGGCGGATGAAGGTGGTGTAATGGCCGCTCTCTAGCGTCCCCTGGTGGTTCACAACTGCAAACAGGCTGTACCTGAAACAGAGGAGGGCGAGTGTGACGGGAGGAGCTGCCAAGGGGATAACTGACACAGTGCGATCACATGAACCCGCTGACAATCGTGAGCGCTGCACATGGTTCTGGATAACTATCCCACAACCTTCTGTTATGTCCTGATAATGAAATAATTTCATTCACTATCAGGGGAGAAAACAACCTTGTGAATGACCAGTGAATGATGAGTCATCGCCAAGAGACAACAACAACAAGGTAAAAGAATTCATACACTGCGTTACTCGGCTTCGCTGCTTCAATGCATCCGTGATGGACGCCTGTTATCGGTGATGACGTGGCTCGTTTTGAAAAGTCAGATTTATTAACACGCAGACGTTTCACTTACTTGTTGTCATTGTTGAAGGGGTCCACAGTTTGTTGGTACTGTCCGTTCATCCTGCTCTCTTTACTGGAACACAAAGACGGAGCAAATTGAGACACAAGATCAAGTGCAGTCGCCAGGTTCCGTCTCAGCTTCAGTGAAGGAAATGCATAAACATAAATAAATACAGACATCTGGAGAGCATTTCCACTTGATTTTACCTTCCTCATGATGCCACACTGATCATAAAATAATATCATTGTATAATAAAGTATAAAAACAGATGTGTACAAGAAAATTATGAAATTAAACAAAACAAAACAAAAAAAAATAGTCTCACCTTTATGGAACTTTGACTCGTATCATGATTATTGACATTACAAGTACCAGAAGGTTTACAGAAACATATTTTTCTTAATTTTCTTACATCATTACAAGGAACTACTGGAGCAACTTCAATGCGTTTTTGAGTGTGCAAAATTGAAAATGTTGTGGACGGATCTTGCAGCAAAAGTTTCAATGCCAACAATAGCAATTAAAAAGAAAAAAAACATTCTTCACTCTTTTCCTGCAACACTTGGATCTTGCAGAACTAGGAGTCTGCACTCACAGTACTAAACCCTGGACTTGATTCTCACCTGGAGGCCATGAAGGGGGTCATGTCCAGCTCCAGCGGGAAGGAAACATAAGTTGTGATCTTCCGCCGCAGTTTGGCTGAATGTTCGAACCTCTGAAATGAAAGCGAAAGATGATGGAGAAACCAGTCAGCCAGGACCAGCTAGGACCAGTCGGGAGCAGACGGAAACATTAAGGCTGCGTTCACACCAGATCCGAAGGTAGCGAAGGCACCTGGCCGAGGCTACCGAGTGCCGGCCGTGTGTGGGAGACAGTGACTGTGTAGGTTAAAACGCGTCACGGAAGCGTGGCGACAGATTGCTGAAACATGTGTCTGGCAGCCGCGGCCTGACGCCGACAAGCTACCCAACGGATCCGGGTGCGAACGCAGCCCTGGAGTGAGGAGCGCTGGAGACGCAGCCCTGCCTTGAGGTGGAAGCAGGCCACGATGGGCAGCTTCTTCATGGTCAGCTGCTTGGTGGACTCCTGGTAGCTGTGGCAGCCGCTGCACTTGATCTTGGCGCTACTGCCGAGGTGTTCCGGTCTGGTGAACCTGGGGAGGAGAACATTCAGCCAGTCGGACTCAGCGGCTCCAGAGAGAGAGGGAGAGAGGGAGAGAGGGAGAGAGGGAGAGAGAGAGAGAGAGAGAGAGAGAGAGAGAGAGAGAGAGAGAGAGAGAGAGAGAGAGAGAGAGAGAGAGAGAGAGAGAGAGAGAGAGAGAGAGAGAGAGAGAGAGAGAGAGAGAGAGAGAGAGAGAGAGAGAGATAGAAGGAGAGAGAGAGAGAGAGAGAGAGAGAGAGAGAGAGAGAGAGAGAGAGAGAGAGAGAGAGAGAGAGAGAGAGAGAGAGAGAGAGAGAGAGAGAGAGAGAGAGAGAGAGAGAGAGAGAGAGAGAGAGAGAGAGAGAGAGAGAGAGAGAGAGAGAGAGAGAGAGAGACAGAGAGAGAGGGAGAGGGAGAGAGACAGAGAGAGTGATAGAGAGAGAGAGGGAGAGAGAGAAGGCCTCACTTTTCTTTTCTTTTTTTTTTACTGCATTTATTTACATATTGATAGTATGCTCTTAACCCACTGTGATCTGACTGGATACACAGCTGGCTATGTATGTATGTATGTATGTATGTATGTATGTATGTATGTATGTATACATGCATGCATGCTGCGACGTCGCTCACCTGCGCAGACAGTCGGTGAGCGTGGTGGCTCCGGTGGCGTGACTCTCTCCGTTGAGCGCCGAGCCGTCTCCCCCGGGGCTCAGCGGCCAGAAGGGGGTGGAGGAGCCCGGCAGGTCCAGGCTGATGTCCCAGAACGGGTCTATGGTGGTGGAGACGCCGCTGGGGGGCGGGGGAGAGACACAGAGATGAAGACGCGTCGCTTCACAGACAACGCTTTATAGTTTCCCCCCTCTTTAAGTGAACACAGGCAGCCGCCGACACAGACAGGCAAGCCACCATTGCGGGCCACCTCGCTTTTGGTGAGCCTGGCAGTTAAGCTCAATGGACTGGGAGATGAAGATAATTCTCGCTCTGGACGGCGTTCAGAGGAGGAGTGCAGCAGCAGCAGCAGCAGCAGCAGCAGCAGCAGCAGCAGCAGCAGCAGCTCAGCGCCAGCAAGTTGAAGGACATAAAACAAAGCGGTGCGTGTCTTTTAGAGACCTCGAGAAGTTCGCAGCCTTCGTCGTACCAATGGCCACGTACACAGCCTTTATAGAGCGCTGCTGGCATGAAATGATGATAAAATACAGATGGATTCCTGTTAGTTTGAACAGTTTTGTTTTCCTGGAACATAATAGTCCTTTTGATTCACACACAGGTCCACTTGGAAGGTGGCAGCCAGCAATTATCTCCTGTAGCCCAGTATATGGATCTGTTGTCAGCTGGTCGAGGAAATCACCCAGAAACAGACGTTAACACCAGCGCGGCCACATCCAGTCGGAATTTACTCAATCAAAGTGCATGGCTGAGGATAAAATCAATCGGCCCATTTTCTGAGACCCTTCACAAGCACCTCCACGTTCAGTCGGTCTCAAACGGACCGATTCCCCTAAAACTGAGCTGCCAATATCAACTTTGGCCACCGGGGGGCGGTAGATATCAGCTCTGCTGTCTGCAGTGTGTGTGTGTGTGTGTGTGAGAGAGAGAGCGAGTCATTGAAAGTGCGCAGTGCCGTGCGCGGATGACGAAGACGGCTGAGAGCCGCTTCAGGACGCAGAGTTGTGAGTCAGAGGGAGCGACACTGACTCGGCCACTGGGGAACTCTGGCACGGCAGGAGCAAAGGCTGCGGTCACACACACACACACGGGCGCGAGTACACACACACACACGCACACTTACTGACAGACTTGACAGGTGACGTCCGACTGCAGGCCCCCGGTAAAGATTTGGTCGATGATGCAGTTACAGTGATTCGGGTTGTTGGCTTTCTTCCCGTTGTCGTCTGCGTGGATACAAAATACACACAGGCACGCACGCACTCCACTGTTTTACACTGTTTACTCCATCACAACTTCACAGTGACGTTTCTTCTGCACATCATCTCTGCAGAGACGTCCACATCCAAAAGCCGCAGCGTCTCCCTGTCAGCTGTCTTCAGCCCCTCGGCTCCGTGTTTCTCAACCAGCCCCTCCGCCTGTCACTCCTCTTCACTCCACTTTAAAGCCTCCTCTCTGTCACTGCATCTGCTTTTTATTTTTTTATTATATATTTCAGTTTATCGTGCGTGCTCCTTTTCTTATCTGTCCCTCGCAGCATTTGTTTTTCTTCTTTTTTTGATCCCAAACGGTAGCCGACCTTTGCAGTGCCTGTGCAGGACGTCCAGGGCTGCGATCAGGAACTCGTGGGCGTCCTGCTGCTCGTAGCCGGCCAGGTGGCGGGCGTGAGTCCACACCAGGTGGAGGAGACGGAAGGGGATGTGCGGCGAACGGTGGCCCGAGTAGAACTGTGGGAAAAGAAGGTGTGAGAAGGAGGAGGAGACGAAAAACAAACGGTTTCTGAATGAATGAATGAATGAATGAATGAATGAATGAGTTGCACTTCACTGTGCAGACGGCGCACGTCAAAGGCAGTGTTGGGAAGATTACTTTGAAAATGTAACTGGATACAATAAGTTACCCTGCTGAAAATAGAATAGTAGTGTAACTATTTCAATTACTTTGTCAAAGTAATGTAACTAATTACATTTGATTACTTTTCTAAATTTTGAATATATTTTATCAGCTCTTCAGACTCGACAGTGTTGAGCTTCCAGCAGGGCTCAAATCAGATGTCAGATGTGTCTTGATGTCCGGCAAACAGTCTTTGCATTGGACAATGGTATGTGCACCCTTTCCTGATATCTGTGCAAACTAGTTTTTGTTTTATAATTGCAGCACTGGAATGCGTTTTTATTCAATTCCTTTGTGACATCACAGAGGGTTTGTTTTAGCACACTTTCTGAAAAGTGAAGTGAAACTAAATTTCCTGTTAAAAAAACACCAAAAACCATTGGTCAGTTTAATTTAGCGTAACATGGCGCTGGACCTTTAACCTCCAGAAGGAAAACGGGGAGGTTTACCTCCTGGAAGAGCTGCGACATCTCGCACACCAGGCAGGAGTTGCTCTGCATTTCACATTTGTGCCGGTCGGACAGGAAGAAGTCCCGCAGCAGCGGCGTGTGCGTCAGCGCCTGGACGATGCAGTTCATGAAGCAGGTGTTGCCCAGGTTGATCAGCCCTCGCAGGCCTGGAGGGGAGGGAACAGAATGCACAACAGCCAACAGAGTGAAAAAAAACTGCAGAGAAAACAAAAGGGAAGACGATGCGGGAGATGCTCTCTCTCTCTCTCTGTCTCTGTCTCTCTCTCTCTCTCTCTCTCACACACACACACACACACACACAAACACCGTTTACGAGTGATTCTTACCTCGACACACCCTGCGGCGTCAGACATCACCTGCCTCCACACACACACACACACACACACGCATGACTGAGCCGCCACTGCAACCATACGACCACATCATGAGGACATTCTATTTCAGACTAAGTTCGTTCAATTGGTCGACCGGCTGTCTTCTTCTGCCTCTTCTGTCCCTGAGCTGCTCTGGACTGATGAGCTCCTCAGAGGTGTCGCTGATACTGACCGATGGTGCAGTTGGAGGTGATTCTCCTCCTCTTGGGGTTGTGGCGGAGCAGCTCCAGCTCCCTCTTGGTGGGCTCCCACGTCGAGTACTTCTCCCCTATGCCTGGACAGACACACACACACACACACACACACACACACAGGCAGGTCAGACGTGTGGAGGTTGAAGAGCTTCGCTGCTGCACTCTGGTTGCGACCTCGGCGACCTCCGCTCACCTTGCAGCTTCCAGGCTTTCCTCTGCTCCTCTTTGGCAATCTGCTCGATGTCTTTGTCGTAGATGTAGTCTTGGCACATGAAACAGTAAATCCCGCCATACAGCAGGTCTATAGCTGAGCAACACAAAACAGACAGTTTATTATTATTTCAATTGAAAACCATGGCTGTTTCTCTGGCAGGAGGCCGGACTGCTGCTTCGCCTCCTTGCCTTCTTCCTATTCAGGCCGCGTTTTTTGGCTGCGCTCCTTATCTGCTGACTTATCAACTCTCCCGTCGACGCCGTCCAGGAAACACACAGGGAACGAGAGGCCAATCGCTCACTTGAACGCCGAGAGACGGGCCGCTGGCCGCCTCTGCGGCAGCTACCCATTTGCCGACCTGCCCGTCATCCCCCCCCCCCCGCCGCCCCACCCTGCTGCAGGTTTATTGGAGGAAGGGGGGGTTAGGGGCGGGAGGGCATAAAGGACGCGGCAAAGGGAGGAAAATCGGTCGAAGGCAGAACGGAACGTCGTCCTGGCGCGATGGGAACCATTTGGATGAAAGGCTTGTGCGAATCGCTACGTGGAGAGGGTCACCGGGTAACCATGGGAACAGGAGGCGAGGACCCCATCCCACCATACACACACACACACAGCAAGGCTGCAACTGCAAGCGACCTCCAGCACAAAGCTGCGAGCGTTAGAGCGCGAGGCCGCCTGATGAAAGAGGAGAAAGGCGGCTGGGAGTGTGTGTGTGTGTGTGGGGGGGGGGGGGGGTGGAACACAGGCTGATTCCAGTGGGCCCGTCAGAGACGACTTTAAGTACCTCCGAAGCAGTCTGCCGAGAGCCCCGCCCCCCAGCGCCACCGTCCCTCACTCTATTTTTGAAGCAAATCATTAGCTAACCTAATTTAACTCACAATTACAGCCACACAAACGCACACGCACACCACACACACGCACCAGAGGGGGTCTTCCTGAGACGAGCGATAACGCAGAGCAAAAGAGGGGAGGGGTCACAGCCGAGAGAGAGAGTGAGAGAGAGAGTGGGAGAGAGAGAGAGAGAGAGAGAGAAAGAGAGAGAAAGAGAGAGAGCGGGAGAAACTGGCAGATTCTCAACATCTGTCAAGCCCAGGCTTTTGTCGTGGGCACCCTGGGAGTCTGCAGCAGCAGCAGCAGCAGCAGCAGCAGCAGCAGCAGCAGCAGCAGCAGCAGCAGCAGCAGCAGCAGCAGCGGCAGCAGCGGCAGCAGCACCCGAACTGCATCGCACTCGCAGCTCCGACCTCCTGATTCTATTATGTGGGAATAAAAGGGGAGAGCGAGGGGAGCGAGGGGCGTGGACGCCGCGGCGCTGCATTCAAAAACATCAGGAGGGGGCGCTGCGCTGCAGATAAAACACAGGGTTTTCATGTCGGAGTTGAAGCCTCGTGTTTTTTTAAAGCTGGGTTAAAATCATGGCGCAGTGTCAACCCCTCCCTCCCCACAACGCGTCGATTGTCCAAAAGCTACGTGCATTTCGATCCTCAGTGGCGCTAAATGTCTCGGCACGTGGCTCCCTGCTCCACGCCAAGTCCCGCCCTCCTCAGCGCTGAGGACAGCGAAGGCAGGTTGCATCCAGGGAGCTGCGGACAGGGGATGGGTGTTACTCTGGAAGCAGGGTTGTTCCCATCTGTGCTGCAGCAGCATTGAGTGTTTGTTGGTTTGCATGTTAACGCTTGAACAATGCGAAGGTTAGCTACATGAGGTAGCCTAGCTATGATGACGATAGTAGAGAATGAATTTTGACTATAGGTTAAGGCCTCTTGCAATGTATTATAAACAGTGTTCAATCTCTAAGAGTTGAGGAATGATCACAATCGTGAACCTTTAAAGGAACCTGAGAACTCAGGTGGCAACTGGAACGTTTGACCTCCTCCACTGTTAGCTGGTCCGAAATATACCAACCGCACATCCTGACTGCTGGTGCTCACCTCAGACGTGCGCAGTAAGCAGCCTTCTCGGTCTCGTTATTGTCTCATCATCAGAAACCACTGACACGACATCACACCGTGGTCAGGTTTGTCTTGCATCTGAGTCCTGCCTTGAGTCCCTGCCTGACACGTGACAGTCACAGGGTTGATCCAGAATGCATGTTGAGGAGCTCCGACGCTGTTCTGTGCGCTCAGGGCATTGGCCGTCAGCGCACTCAAAGACTCTGCATCTGAGTCGACCTCATTTGACAGTCGCATTCTGCAGGCTCCGTTTGTTCTGGGCTGATGTCGGGCACCGCTGCGACCTCATTTGCGCGCATTCTGCAGGTGTTTTCCTGGGTGATGTCGGGCAGCTGCGCGGCTGCGATGCGACACTGCAGCATTTTGTGCGGAACATTTTCACGGGCAGAGGTTGTGCGTCCTTGTGGGAGTAGCGCAGAGGGGAGGAAAAAAACGACAAAAGAAACACAGCCAAGAGTTCTCAATGTTCGCCGAACACCCACGTTTCTGTTCAAATCTGGAGCCGTTCAGCTTGCATCAATGTAATTTTTTTTTTTTTCCCAATGTGGGGGACCTGACTGCAACTTCACCATTTGTCACTGCGAAGCACTTGCCAAAGAGGTGGCCTGCATTGGCAGCATGTGATCTGTGGTGAGATTAACAGTGTGGTTGTTGCGTCCCTTAAAATAGCCACACACACACGCAGTGGTGGAAAAAAGTTTTTGGACACCTCATGCGTTTGTGATGTACAGTATTGAGTCAAGAATCGGTCTTCAGTCTCAGAGTGCTGTTTATTTTCGTGCAGTCACCAACATTTAACCACATGCTCAATTCTGTCCAGCTCTGAATTTGATGTTTCATCAAGATGACATCCTAACAAGGGTACAAGAACTTCAACAATGTAGTTTTCTTATTTTGTCTTAACAGGAAACCTCTCCTCTGATGCAGCCAAACCAAAAAAAAAAAATTCTCTAGCAAATATTTAATGACGATAATTGAGATTCCGTCAAATATTATGGGTGTCCAAAAAGCTTTTTCTTCCACTGCAGTGTACCTCTCCCAACAAATTCAACAAGGATTACGCCTTAACATCACTCACGTGCTATGTTTTCCTGTAAACTTGGCTGACCTGAACCACTAATCCCGTCAAAAACAAGGTTGACGCAAATCTCCTGAACCCGACAGACAGACACCAGCGGGTCTCGTGTCTTCGTGGAGGAAGCGGGACTCGACGCAGCCGACTCTTTAAGAGCTTCATTTTAAATCAGCCACCGTGACAGACCTCCGTCCACGCTCATTAATAAGTTCACCGGTGCGCACATTCCCACTAATGGGCTGCACGGGCCCAAATCCACAGGTGACCTGCAAAATCCCCTCCCCCGAGGCCGAGGTCCTGCTGAAACCGCGTTGCACGCAGTTGCATAAGGGCGCTTTGTTGTTGCACGTCTGATTACAACGAAAAACAAAACGTCCAACACATGTACGAGTGCATTAATTACCGCACGGAGCTCACATTTGCCTCCGTGTTTACGCAGCCCGTGTGCATTGTGCCTTCAAATTAGACTCTGTCTTCATTAGCAGTCAGCTGTGTAATTAGCCTTTTCAGCATCCTTTTGTTTTGAGACAAGAGGAGTGAGTGATGCCACTACTCCGGTAAGGCAGCGTTTTTCAACCACCGTGCCGCTGCACTCTAGTGCACCGTGAGATGATGATGATGTCATGTGTGCCGTGAAAAAAAACTCCAATTTTACTTAATTGGTCTAAAAAAAATATAT
The DNA here is from genome assembly GCA_009823395.1 of Thamnaconus septentrionalis. Taxonomy (NCBI): domain Eukaryota; kingdom Metazoa; phylum Chordata; class Actinopteri; order Tetraodontiformes; family Monacanthidae; genus Thamnaconus; species Thamnaconus septentrionalis. The sequence continues at coordinate 13,428,519 of CM020503.1, read as the reverse complement.
AACATTCCGATGTCAAGTGACTGTGCATCAGAAGGAGATCAGCTTTGTGTGCATCTAAACAGGCCCAGCTTTCATACTGTGTGAGTATTAATAAATTAAGAGACTACAATGTCATTGTTAGACTAAAAAGTGTCATTTTAATATACTTTGTGTTGGTGGCGTGCTCAAAAAAGGTTGGAAAACACTGTGTTAAGGCTGCGTGTTTATGTCTGGCAGGTTGCTGGTTGGTTGGTTGTTTGGTTGGTTGGGTGGGGCAAACTGATCTTAGCTAATAGGCCTAATTGCAGGTCTCTGAATTGCTGTTGTGACACCAGCGTTGCAGCATCGAGGCAACGTTTCACATATGCTTGCGCGTGTGCACGTGTGTGTGTGTGTGTGTGTGTGTGTGTGTGTGTGCGTGCACAGCAGGTCTGCCCCACCTAGGTTATGCCTCTTGCTCTTGGCATGCTCGTGGATGTGTTTTTTGGCAAAGCAGGCGAAGAAGACGCAGTAAAGGCAGGAGTGGAGTCTGTTGAGGTGGGCGCCGCACATGTGGCAGATGCATGACTTGGCCTGCAACACAGAGAGAGAGAGACAAAGAGAGAGAGAGAGAGAGAGAGAGAGAGAGAGAGAGAGAGAGAGAGAGAGAGAGAGAGAGAGAGAGAGAGAGAGAGAGAGAGAGAGAGAGAGAGAGAGAGAAAGGGGAGACATGGCTGTGACTGAGAAACACACAGCGATCGTCAGGACGGTTTTCATAGAGACACAGTTGATGACGTCTGCAGGCTTTGTGATTTTTAACAGTCTTGCGCATGGATGGTAGACGCGCAGTTTGCTGTGCACGGACTGAACAGCAGTCAAATCATGAGATGGTCATCACAAATTTATGACGCATTTTATTTTATTTTCAGTACCCTGACAGGGACAGTGGTCGTCCTTGAGCAAATATATTGCCAAATTTCTCCCACGATGCTTTTCTTCCATCTGGAACGACCAAATTGAGGAGGAAATAATTCTGCTGCTTCCAGGTTTCCTTTTGTTTAGCAGCAAATTCAATATCGAGGTACAATGTGCTGCTTTTAATGGCCACTTGGAGAACAGTGACACGACATTTTGTCAGCTTAACCTTTTAGTTTTTGTGTCAACAATTTAAAAATGGAACTGAAAGAACGGGCCAGCGTGATGACTAATAACATGCAAGCACATCAGCTCATATTGTGGTTAGCGTTCGCACGTTGCTATGAATTGAATGAAGAGTTTTTTTTTTACCTGAATAAAAACAGAAAACAAAAATTAAAGTCCCAGTGATTGCAACATTTGTCCTTTGTATTTGAGCCATCATCCCCTGAGGGAGCAGTGGGCAGCAGCGGTGCCGCACCCAGGAATCACTGGCTGATCTAAACCCCCAATTCTAACCCTGAATACTGAGTCCCAAGGGGAACTGCCCATTAGTCTGACACGTTGCCCTTTGGTCCGACCTCCCAGTAGGGTTCGGGTTAGAGTTAGGGGAGGTTGGACCAATGCCATGCTCCCCTGCCAAGCAGGGAGCTAGTGGCTACTATTTTAACAGTCTTTGGTATGACTCTGCCGGGGGATCGAACCCACAACCTAACCATTGTGGGCACTCTACCACTAGACCATTGAGCTTAATGAGGGGCTATAATAACCAAAATATATAATATCACTGTCTGGGATCACATAATGATCCAAACTTCAGCAAAGTGTACCTGGGCAAGTGTTGAGCCTAAAGTGCAACAAGGTTATATTCATGGCATGTAAATCACTTCTGCCATTTAAAGATCATTTTGTCTTGCTCAGACTTTTAACAATGTTTTTGTTTCAAGAACTCGGCCAACTGAGATCAAAATCAATCGTTGCGTTCATTTTTGGAAACAAGTCCAACTCACTAAACAAGTTGCTGTGGACAAACATGTCATGTCTGGCATTTTCAAATGTCAAATGTCCCTCTTGAATCCATTTGTCAAGACATTTAAGTGGTTGTTGAGGTTAGCTGTCAACTACTTCAAGCTCTCTCTGCTATTTCACTGAGGCCGTTTTCCCCCTTTTTTTGCTCTAATTGCTCAAACCTCCTGCTTCCTGGTATAGAATCTTAATAAGCAAAAGGAATCAAACAATGAAACATATTTTTTATGTGTGTGAAACCTCGGTGAACATTGGACCACGAAGACCTTGGAGCATGCAGTATATGATGGTTCATTTTCAATACAGGTATTTCTGATGCTCATGTTGTGGGAATAGGGGAGAAACAGGAGACTCTGGATGAAGGAAGAAAGCAGCAGTGGCTGATAAATCCAGAGAGAGAAGCATGATGGGAAAAAGAACGTCGAGAGGGTGGCAGACATTAATACACCTCTGTGGAGACCAACACTGTAAATCCAGGCTAAGATATATTAAGTGGACAATGTCCACAATACGATCAATATCTCTGACAATAATTATGTGGACTTAAATGGCACTTCAGCATCCCCGACATTATCACTACCTGCAGAGGGTTAGACAGTGTGAGGGAAAATCCACAATTCCAACAATGAATCCTTTCTGCGACACAAGTAACGATGCCACAGGAAACGGTGGAGAGGCAGAGTGTCGTGGACAAAAGAGGACAGAACATTTCAGTCAGTCGTGTGTTGCCTCACTACTTCCCGTCTGCTCAGCAAATTTGGATACAGAAAGCTATCGTTGCAGAAGGAGATTCATTATTTTTATGGAAAGGCGACAGCGACTGGCGTCCTTTCGCTCAATGGCTTGTCAGCATGAAGTTGTATCGGGCTGAAAACAGGCTTGTCTTTTACATCCAAATGAACTTGCAACATGTGCAGTAAAAGAAAAGGCTAACACGGTGATAAGATGAAATGAAGATCCAGGCAAAAATGTAATTACAATGAAACACATTCTAAACAGACATAAAAACATGCCTCAGATTTAAGATGACTATACATTATTAAAGATGCCAAAATCCTTTGGACATGCCATAAGAAATGTGGACTGAACTCACAAATCCTTCTGGGTCCATCAGACAAAATGGAAGGTGACTAAATGAAACCTTTGGTCAAATTACAGACGAGGTTAGATTCCCTCACAGCTACATAAGCGAGTTGGCAAAGCTTCTCATTGGCGCCGAGGGACACGGGACCAATTTCACCAGCCCACGGCCGCACAGTTACACCGAGCCAGTCAGAATTAAGGAGGAGAACCCCAAGTTCCAGGCTCCGTTCTCCTTTCAATGATAAGGATTTTCCTGCTCTGACAAAACTGCCGCCAGTGTGTACAAGCGTCTTGAGCTCTCCAATTTGGAACTAACGAAAGCCTGAAACTCGAGTCGACTCCTTATAGCTGCCACTAACATGCCAACTATAGTCAGAGGAGATGGAAGGGATGAAGTGTTTACAGCAGGGATGCTTCAACATACTGCAGCAGCAGCAGCAGCAGCAGCAGCACCGATGAGCCCATTACTGAGCTGAGCACTTGAAATAGAATGACTCACATGTTTAAGTCCATGATCATGTTTCATGTAGCTGCAGC